>SKCR01043605.1:0-102992 GCA_019454045.1 Zanthoxylum bungeanum
TACCTCCTTCTGACAAAAATTCTACTTCTAGAAATTTTACGAAGTGAGCTACGAACATAATTCCATGCTCGGTATCATAGAACAGATTTCCCCTCGTATTCAAAGGATATCCTATAAATCTAAACTTTTGCCCTCGAGGCGAAAACTTATCTTGCTGAGTCACCCTGACATAAGCAGGACAACCCCAAACCTTAATATAACTAAGATTTGGTTTCCTACCAAACCATATCTTATACGGAGTCATAGTAACAGCTTTTGAAGGAATCTTATTCAAAAGATGTGCAGCTGTTAAAAGAGAGTAGCCCCATCAGTAATAGGGCAAATCTGTGAAACTCAACATTGATTGGACTATATCCAATAAAGTCTGATTTCTCCTCTCAGACACTTCATTGTGCTGTGGAGTACCTGGAGGAGTATATTGAGCGAGAATCTCATTCTCCTTCATATAATCCATGAACTCACCACTCATATATTCGCCGCCTTGATCAGATCGAAGGCATTTAATATATTAACCAGTTTATTTTTCTACTTCATTTCGGAACTCTTTGAACTTTTCAAAGGTTTCCAATTTATGTCGCATCAAATACACATAACTGTACCGTGACAAATCATCGATAAAGGTAATGAAGTACGAATAACCACTATGATCAGTCTGACTTAGTGGACCACATACATCAGAATATACGAGTTCCAGTAAGTTAGTGGCGCGGTGTTCAACACCAGAAACTGGGGCTTTGGTCATCCTACCCTGAATAAAGGATTCACAAGTTGGATAGGGTTCAATGGTAAGATATGGTATCAAACCATTCCTAACCAATTGGGTAAGGCGTTTAACGCCAATGTGACCCAGCCGCATATGCCAAAGTTCAGTATTATTAATTACAGGTAAACTACGTTTATTAACTCCAGTATTTAAAATATCTTTTGAAGTTTGCAATGTATAATGACCATGCTGGTTTAGACAACAAAGGATCTGAATATTACTTTTATCATATAAATACAAAGAACAGTTCTTAATATTAATACGATAACCTTCTGTATCTAATACAAAAAGAGATATAATATTAGCTACACATATAAGTAAAAAATGACAGTCATATAATAAAAGTGTCTCATTCGGCAATGAGATCTCACATACTCTCACTGCAAATGCATCCAGAGAGTCCCCACTCCCGAATCGCAAATGCATCTCTCCAAGCTTCAGCCTCCTACTTTCCTTCAGAACCTGCAACGAATTACAAATATGAATGGGACAAGCAGAATCTAAAATCCAGCTGGATGTAACGGCTTCACAAGCCAAAGATAAATCAATAACTAGAAAAATAAATGTACCTGATGTAGATGCTATCTCCCTCCTCAGTTGGGCAATGTAGTCAGGACAGTTCATTTTCCAGTGCCCAACTTTGCTGCAGTGATGGCACTTATCTTTAGAAGCTCTATTGGGCTTTGCTATCTTTTCCTGTGATTGAGGACCGAAACTTTTCTTCTTCTTCATTTTCTTCTTCTTCCCCTTTGACCAAGTCTGGGAAGAAGCAGATAGAGAAATAGGTCTCGGAGGGCGAGTCGGTAAGCAACATCCTATATAGCTCTTGGTAGGTGCAGACAATCCCATTCATGTTGAAATACATCAAAAATTGGAGATAAGAAGTTGGGAGCGAACTAAGAATGACACTTCTACCGAGAGTGTCATACAGAATGAGATTATGTTGCCTCAATTGATCGATCAAATCAATCATATGAAGAACACGTGGGCTAACAGCTTGCCCCTCATCCAACCGCGCATGGAACAATTCCATTTCGACCTTATGAACAACAACTTGATCTTGGTTCTCAAACGATTGTCTCAATCGAGTCATCATACTATACGCATCTGACATACCATAGTATTGTTTCTTGAGTCCCGGTGAAAGCGAACTTAAGATGTATGACTTAAATTTTAAGTCATCATCCTTCCAAGCTTGGAATACTTCACGTTCTTCCGGAGTAGCGTCCTCTGCCACAGCAAGGGGCAGTGGACCTTCAAGAACATATCCCAACTTTTTGGAATCGAGGACAATTTTCAAATCCAAATCCCAATATGCGAAGTTATCAGCGCCTTTAAGTTTGTTCGCATCAAGTATACGCGTAAACTAATTAGTGGATGGTGCCGCCATCGCAAATCTATCATATAGATCACGAAAAACGGTTAGCAGATATAAAACAGTTTCATATAATATCAAAAACATAAACTAGATCATGGATTTTTAATCTAAAAATGTCCCTCCCACTAAATCATGCAATACTGTAATCCCCAAACCGAATATAAAGATTTAATAATTAAATTAAATATAAATAGTGAAAGGTGGATCCCATGAATATATTTTAGCTCACAGCAGAGGCACAGTCTCGCCTACGTATATTCATCACTCACCAATGACTCCTAGGTCTCCGGTCCTGGTCGTTTCTCGTTGTCGCTGCTAAGGCAGGCCCACGAGGAGACGTACCAAGGTTAAACTTGTCAATGATAAACTCAAGTTACTTGCGTAACCCTGACAGCTAGGGCACGTTCAGGATTCCGCTTTCGCTTGAATTTATCTAGTATCTAATATACATTCGGTATAAATAAATCTCTATCGGCTACACCCTCATAGTAGAGGCACGATCTTGGATGTAGTCACGGAGAAATATTTATAAACCGTATTGACAAGACAGACCATATAACATGCATCAAATACATAATTATAATTAAACCTCATTAATTAGAGATTTTTCGCTAAGTGTCATACACCATAAATCTAATCAAATTAGATTATAACAAGCATGTATAAAGTCAAGAAAACATGATTAAACATTGAATTTAAAAGGTTAATCATTTATGGGGCTTAGAATCAGACTCGCTCTGATACCATTTTATAGGGGTTTTAGGGCGGAAATCTGGTAACGCAGCGGAACAGTGGAAAATCAAAATTTTTAGATTTCAAGACTTTTTCTCGGATTAATAAAATAAACCTATTTATTTTATTATCCAATAATAAAATTATGAAATAAAACACTATAAATCAAATTTATGTGAATTTTCTGATTGCCCTTAAACATAACATTTTGTTTATTTTAATCCGAATTTGTTCAAAACGATTTTGGATGATTTTAAATCTTTACAAATATGAATTTAAAATGTCATACACATCAAAAATCAAATTGCAAAAAAAATCCCCAAAATTTAGCAAAATGCAGTGAGCCTTCCAAGGTGGGAAAATTGTGCATTTTGCACTTCCAATGTTCAAAACACATTAAGACAAAATCCAATCAACGCAATATCTTACATGCATCTTATACACATCCAAATACACTATATAAATGAAAAGACCCAAAAATTGGAAGTGGCCTCAAACCCTAATTTTTCAATTTCTTCAAATTGGACAAATTAGACCAAATTGGTTAAATCCAACACTTCAATCATGTTTCTTCTGTTACAATCAAGTCTCACCACAATGAAACAACTATAGAACAATTCTAGGTCATTTAAGAGTGGTTCAATAAATCTAGAATGGCAATAAAGTTCTAAAACCATGAAAAGAATGCTTACTAGTTCATTAGTAACATTCTATCAACTTTATACATGCTTAACCCCTTCATCAAATTTTCATCCACCAAAAATACAAAGAATAAAGAATAGAAAAACTCAAGAACATCACAAGATATGGCCAAGAACAAGAGGAATATTTTTCTCTCTAATGGCAAGTTAGAAAAACTTACTTAAATCCAAGCTTTTCTTTGATTTTTCTTTTCTTTCTCTCAAGCATCTTTGTCTTCCTTTCAATGGAGTTTTTGATAAAGTGTTAAAGGTTACTAAACCCTAAAATGAAACAAAATAATATATACTTAGACACTTATTAGCCTTGGCCGAATTTTAGGATAAAAATATCAAGATATTTATTTTGAATTTCATTTAATGTTTTGCTTTATCAACTTATTACTTTAATAATTAAACCATTTAATGAATAAAGCAAGTCAATAATGACAACTCAAGTCATTAAAGAAAATATCATAACTTTAAGATATTTATATTTTAATTAATTTAAACATTTAACAATTAAATAAATAATTAATTAATTAATTACAAATATATTAAGTATATGTATTGTATTTACATTAAATATTAAATACATATATATAATTATGATATTAGTCAAATATCTCAATTTGACAATTAATTAATGTGTATTTTAATTAATCCATCTTTAAATGTAAATACACAAAAATTAAGGAAATGACAATCGGGTCCCCACACATGTATATTTCGTTTAACCTTTAAACAACTTTATAAATAATCAATATTATTTATAAATGTTGCCATAGTGCTCTACGAGTAAATTTCATTAGTGAGACTCTCTATATTCAGGTATATCCGTCACGAAATCTAATTTTGTGTCCATAATTTATCCACCCGTAAATTATGACGACCACTGATAAACTCGTTGAATCATACAGGTCGAGGTCATGGAAAATGTATAATTCCTCCGTCACAGGTATCCGGATATATCCTAGAAATATAGATGTAAATGCCAAATCTCTATAGGGATTATCATGTCGATGTCTCTACTAGCAATCTCAAAAAATCTGTTTAGAACATACTTCCAAACTGTACCACGGGCCCATGGTTTTTATCTGACTGCTAATCATATGGATTACCTATGCTCTGTACACAGAGCTGACGGATCTTATCTCGATACACACAGGACACCTGAGGATCTATCTACACCCAAAAAACAGACGGATGTCAGATCTTAATAGATCGGTGACGTGGCTGCCATCTAAGTGTAGAAGATGTTTCATGTGCCCACAGTGGCATCTCAAGTCTAAGAATCACAAGTGCTACTCAACCCGAGAAGATTCTTATTGAAGTTGGTGTACTATCTAAGAATCTTCGATGAGTCGTTCAGTGTTTATCCGCTATAAACACCTACACGTCTATACTAGTCTCCAAGACTTATGTTTCATTGAGAAACCATTGGGATCATATATTCATGTATATGACATGTACCGGTCTCAACGGGTTTACTTTACTGACCAAGTAGTGTAAACATTGACCAGGAGCTATCTGAGAATGACAACGTCATGATGCTACTCAATGTCAGTTGCGAGGCTTTTGCAACAGCATCATGACTAGTCATTCTATGGTCATTACGCTATACCATATTAAAAGATACATTATATTACAGAAACTGTATATATTATTCATAATAATAACGTTTTACAGTAGTATTCTCAAAGAAATATAACTGGGAATTGCGCTCTGAGCACCAACCCCAACAATTACAACTTTTATTAATTAAAAATTGCATAAGTTTTGCTATAAATAGCAAGCTTTAGAAAGGTTTTAATTACAAGAAAAATAACAGGCATAAGCAAATTCTTAGAGAGATTAGCCTAAGTTAGAGAAGTGTTTAGAGAAGCTTCCGAGTTCTCTACAATATTTCATCTAGGTGAAATCAAGATTAGACCTTGAAGTGAAGTCTGGAAGCATTGGAAACAAGATTGGATCTTGAAGTCAAGCTTGCACACCTTGGAGGTTCTCCGACAATTTCAACAAGGAGAAGTAGATTGAATATTGCATCAAGCTTAATAGGTATGTTTGATCTTCTCCAAAGGTATGTTTATTTGTGTATTAGATGCATGATCATATAGCTTAATGTTGAAATAAGGCTAATCAAATGTGTTAGAATACCGTAGAAGTATAAACACAACATGCTTGTAATTAGGTCAAAGATGTTCATGTTGAACATGGAATAATTAATAAGAGTTTGGAACTCTATATTAAAACTTAGAGATATGGCTACCATTCTAGAATCACTTGACCACATTTGAGTGACCTAGAATTGTTCACGAGACATTTCTTATTGGGATTCTAATTTGGTTTGTGTATTGGATTCAAAATTTACGCAAGTGCGTATTTATAATAAATTTTTGTTTTTGTAAAAAATATTTATATTTTGAAAAACTTGATTTTTATTCTATAACATGTGTTAATGTTGGTTTTGAAATTAAAAAAATTAATTTTGGGTGTTTTTGAAGTGTTTAGGGAAGACCGGAAGCTATTAGGGTAATAGACCCTAATAGCATCAGCTCTCTGGAAATTTTCCAGAGAGCTGAGCTTTTGAAACTAATGAAAAAAATAGTGATCAGCGCTACAGTGCGTGCACAGTGTGCGCACGCATTGCACAGGGCGCGCCGAGTAGCGTACGTAGGCACTGCCCGTGCGAGATTTTTGTTTTTCCTCGTTTTGGAGCTTCCTAACTCCAATTCAATGCCCTTTTTTCCTATACACTAATAATAGAATATAGTATTTCATTAAATAATTCAAAATTACACCCAAACTTGATATCCATGGGTTAGACCCATTTTCGTTGTCCAGGGCACTGATCCGACCCTAAGGGTTCCACAACTGCCCCAACAGATGTATCATTGGCGAGTATCCTATGTTTCTCTGCTCTGGTTACGATTTGTTTTATTTTTGGGCTTTTCCTATAACATAAGATACGAGGATCACCTCAAGTCCTCCCCTAGTGTCCCTACGGCTGGATTTCCAACTTCGTATAACTCCTTAAGAAGCTGACTTTATGTTGTCCCCATTTTCCGTGTTTCGGCTCTCACATCTATTTCTTATTCTACATCTGTTAGCTCGTTATCTGAAACCTCCATGCTTTCCATGGTAGGCATTGCAAATCTTGTCTCCTCCCCGTCGTAGATATCTTCACTCCTTCCAAGGGTCCCATCATTGTCCCGTTTGAACTTTTCAGATAGCAATTAGTGATTAGCCACAACCAGTGGCATACTGCCAAACTGAATAACAATGGGTGGTTCTTCATTTTCCGTCTCATCCCACTTCTTTCATCGATCAAACTTGGTTTGGTCTTTATAGTCCAGACTGATTCTCTCTTCGCCACTATCATCTTTGGCATCTATAACTAACCTTCTCTTCATAGAGGTGTCAATTGGGAGGACATGGCCTCGCTTTTCTTGGCCAATGGAAGCTTTCACCTCACACCGTTGGCGCATCATCCGGCCATAATTCCTTTGATGTCGTCTCAACTGCGTCATTGTCATCTCATCCACAGGTATATAGTTCTCCCCTTACTGGTTATACGAAAGCCAAACATTGGGCTGGTGAAACCTCGACCTAAAAGTCATGATGTTTTGGATGAAGTTTGAGTGTTCTCTATAAAACATTGATGAGAAGGTTTTCGGATGCCATGCTGCCGATAACCTTTTCGGTGGACCCCTTTCACAAGTTTCTTCTAGTTCTTTCATCCATTCTATACTGTTCTGACAGCGAATACACAAATTTTGTGGAACATTTCCTTCTTGGTGCCATTCTATCCTCTCCAGAGCATTAGGGTGTTGGTCATTCTGATCTTCATCTAAGACCAGCTTAAATTTTGGCAAATTCATCTTAGTTAGGTAAGAATTAATCATATTCAATTCCAACGGTTTAGGAAACGAGTTGTCATCCACAACTATCTTGTCCTTTTTTTCGAACGTTATTCGTCCAGAATCTATGGCATCCTGTAACACATTCTGAAACACAAGGAAACTACTAGTTGAATGAGACAATACATTATGCCACTTACAATATTTCTTGCCGCTAACTTGCTCGGGGATTGGCAATTTGTGGCGGTCTTTTAATTTATTTTGTTTATCTTTATATAATTGATTAAATATGATATCAACTTTAGTGACATCAAAAGAAAAAGTCCTATTTTTTTTTATCATTTTCTACCTCTGGGCGTGGTTGGCCCACGTATTACAGACATATGACTTTCCCTTAATTAATTCGGCCAGGCATAGGTCGGTCGATTCAACATTCATTTCTCATACCTCATAATTTTTATTCCTATAATAAGTCCCCTTACTAGCATTCTTCATTTGTTCTTCTTCCTTCAACAATCATTCTTATCTCATTACGCTAGTGGTGAGTTGGAGAAGGTCCTAGAACTCTCAATCTTGAAATTTCTTTTTCAAGTCAAAGTTAAGACAACTTTGAGCGATTCTTATAAATTCCTTTTCTGGCAAAGGTATATAACATTGGCCTCGGGACGCTTTAAATCTTTGCAAAATGTTCCGGCCCACTCACCTAGCAACTGTCTCAAATTTACCAAACCAGCCAAGGTCACTTCAGACTCGGTTTTATTGAACTGCGCATGGAACAACAGCTCTATTTAGTGCTAGTTCTCCACCGGATTGGGTGGTAGTCTGATATACTAGGAAAAAGTTATTCCTAATAACGAACCATGGAATAATCTCAATTTATAGAAATCATTCGTCTCTCCACACTGAAGATTAAATCACCCTATATGTTCTAGAGTGGAAACTTCCCCAGATCCTGTGAACAGAGAGAATTCTAATATTTTGTAATTCCTAGTCCATGGATACGTTAAATCAATCAAATTCGGATACGGTTTTTGATATCTCGGCCGAATTAGCCTCACCCCCAAATCGAATTGATTTTGGAGAATTTCGGTCATTTATTCTCTTAACACATCGTTGCCATTGAATGACACCCCTACAGGCAGTGGTTGTGGTCCCCTTATATATGGGACATGATTTTGACCATGTCCTTGTAAACCTTGGGGCAACACTATTTCATGTTGTATCATGTTCGACCCTAGGTGTGGGCCAAGACTAAAGGGATTTGTCCATCTCGAGACATTGTTGGGGCAGTAACCCCTTATGGAGGAGGAACATTGCTTGGTCCAGCATCATGATTACTTAACATATGAGGAGGTGAGATCCATGGTGGGATTGGCCACTCTCCCTATTTGTGCATCTAGCCATTAGCTCATTTAACGAACTCATGTGTTTGGCCATGTTTTCATCATGTGAATTATTAGTCGAAATGAACTTATCTATAACATGAGTATTTTGAAGTCTAATCTGTTCAACAACGTCCTGGGTTACGTGCATCACGTTAGGATTGAACTCTCTCATAGTGTCATAACGACTTGTTTCTGCTAAACCCTCAACATGGCCTATTACAGTTGGAACGTGAGTTTGGTTAGTTTGCTCCAATCCCCCTTCCTTTGTACTTGAACCAGTCTGAATATTTTTTGGAGGCATCTTCACTTCTTGCAGAAAATCCTCCCACTGTGGTCACCTAAAATTGTTTACACGATTTTTCGTTAGTACGGGTGTAAAATTCAAACCTCCTGAGACACAGTCCCAGAAAGGGGTGGGTGATTGATTCAAAGAAAATGCCTCCAAGGGGCACAATCATACATATTACAACCCTAAAAAATTACAAAGCTAAGAATATTAAAATACTTGTTCATTTTGAGTCATTTTTTTCTCCATTTTTTCTTTCGCCACACCTGAGCCTTTTATAGCACAGAGTCTCGCTAATCGCTCAAGCGGTTTTGCTGACTTAGCCCATTAAACCCCACGTTTCCTGCTCGCATGTAACTGCTGGATCATGTACGCAACCGCTGGATCGTACGTGCAACTGCTGGATCGTACGTGCAACTGCTGGATCGTGTGTGCAACTGGTGGATAACTGGCTAGATCGTGAGGATCACTGCCTATCTGTGCAATAACTGTTAAGTGCGCCTAGCCAAACGCATGGTATCTTCGCATATTCGTTCTTCTTTCATCGTTCCTTATTTTTTGGAAGGTCATTGCTCGAATCGTCCTCTGGGTCAATCACTTCTTCATTCTTCGTCCTCGAATCGTCATAAGTTGAGTCTTTCAAGGTCAATCCCTCTTTTGTTCTTCGTCCATGACACCTTTCGTCATTTAATATTTATTTTTCTGTTAACAAAAGGATATATTATTTTGCTGTTAACAAAAGGATATATAAATTTTGGATATTATTAGAGAATAGTCTCCAAAATATGCAACTGCTTATTATGCCTTAGAATTATCCATAAATTTTATCTTAAAATTGCATGAAGATTGAATAGTGCAACATTGAAATCTTGACGAAAGCGCTCGTGCTGGGCTCTTCCCTGACCGAAAAGGTATACAAATTTGGGCTGACTGAAGCCCAAGCCCATTACTGCCTGAGCAAACAATTTCGCATTCGCCTCTACTGGAAACCTATAAGCCGACGTCGTTTGGTGAGTATTCTAATTCCATTGCCCAACCATTTTCCACCGCCAAAACCTTCAGTCGCCGGCAGTTATCCGAGAAAGTGTAAGAAAAGTTTTAAAAAAAAACGATTTTTTGTTTTTTGTCTCTTTGTTTCGACATGTGTATGATATCAATTCAATAAACTTCATTGTTTAATTAACTAACAAATTTATTACTTAATTTAGTTTACTCATTGTTTGGGAAACATGTTAAAGATATGAAATTGTTTTCTAAAAAGAAGGCTATCTTTTTTGTATAATCTCTAACTATATAAGTGAATCCAAATACAAGCTTGAAATTTATTCAAATAATTGACAATGTACATATGTTCGTGGTGCGTGTGTGATCATTATAGCTACAAAATTGGTATTTGATTCAACATGGTTCGATTATTTACTGGAAATTTGCTTACTAGTAGGATCTTTTAATTAATATCTTCGGGAATATATTTGCTCTGGTTTAGGTTAATTTTAAAATCCGGCCTGATTAGTTGACATCCCTAAACATGGATATGTTTATAGATTTTGTTTTACTTATTCATTTTGTTTTTCTTTGTTTTCAGTACTTGTAATTGCTGGTTTTTGGTTTTTGAGTATTTTCTAGTTGAAGTTGATTAATATGTTTACTAATCTTTAAATTTGCAGTGTCGAATCGACAACTGAGTAGCCTCTCCCTTGCATATACTTGTGTTTTCCTGCAATGACGACAGAAAATGCTTCACCGTGTTTGGAGATTTTAGGTGCTTGATAACACCTCTCTGTGGAATCATCAGTGCATTTTTTTTCCTCTTCTTATATTATTTCTTCTCTCTTTTGTCAGTTCGAGAACCAGACAGTTTCTTTGTCTGGAATGGGCCTCCATTTAGCAGTGGACAGCCCAGTATCAGGCTTGAAAGAGTTCCATGTACCAATGTGAAATTCAGCGAGGATGGATCCAGGCTCATGGTCATGAAATCTGACTTTGTTATTAACATATATGATTGTGGCAGCTTTAAAGAAATAAGGTCATTTCAAGTCCCCAATATTGCCGCAGCAGACTTGTCTCCGCGTGGGACTTATCTTCAAACATTTCAGAAATCTACAACACCACAGGAAAAGAATGTGATCATTTGGAAGACAGAAACTGGTGAGGCTGTTTATCATCTATTCCAGAAGAACATGACAAAAGCCACATGGTAATTAAAATTATTGTTGAGATATTATATTTTGGTGGAAAATTAAATTTTGGAACTATTTTCTTTAACGTTCTAAATTCTTTATCATCATTCTGAATCCAATTTTGATTATATCATTATAAAAATGAGGTCTTCAAATCATAATGAAGGATTAAAATCTGACATTGTGACATTGTGTTTTTATCTACGCATTGCTCTATCTGTGGATGTGCTATTCGGTATTATGTTTGTCATATTTTTTCAATTGTTTATACAATGATTCTTCTTCAGGCCGTCAATTAGATTTAGTTCAGATGAAGCTGTTGCATGCCGTATGGCCACAAATGAAATACAATTTTTTGATTCTACGGATTTTCCTAAAGGAATCTTTTATCGGTTAAGAGTTCCTGGGGTGGCTGATTTCGAGGTTTCTAAGGCACCTGGTTCCCATGTGGCCGTATTTGTTCCAGAATCTAAGGTTTGTCCTCCCAGGTTTCTGCTTAGTCTAGGAGCTGGTTTATTTATATTTATAGATGAGGGAACTAATGCAGAAATTGCTTGGATGTAAAAACCTTGCATGCTAGTTGCTGACTTGAAGTTTCGTACTTGATTTCATTCTTTGGGTGAAAATGTGCTGAAACTTTATCTTATCAACCATTTGATGGTTTACACAAGTATCTAGTTCAAGTGTGTGTTACACAGGCAAATTAATGAAATTTAGAAGATTCAAATTTTATTGATGTTGGAATAGGAATACCATAGTAAGAAGACGTTACTGATTTTTCAATGTGATGTTGTGGTTTGTTAGATGAGTTATGGAGCTAACAATCTAGGTTACCTTGGAAATTAGCATTAGTTCTTGGTGGGAGGCATTTATAAACATAATTGATATTTCACTTTGGTCTGAAGGTTCCTTTTTTATTTGATGTTCAAGTGGTTTTGATCTACAACTTATCAAAATTAACTTACTATATGTAGGGGACTCCTGCCAGTGTCCAGATATATGCTTGTGGAAAAGATTTGCAAAGTCAACCTCTCGCTCGAAGGAGCTTTTTCCGTTGTTCTACGGTGCAACTGAATTGGAATCATGGTTCAACTGGGCTTCTAGCTGTTGCGCAGTCAGATGTTGATAAGACCAATCAGAGTTATTACGGGGAGTCAAAGCTAAACTACCTTACAACTGATGGAACCCATGAAAGCCTTGTGCCTCTTCGTATGTTATGGCTTATTCCGTGTACATTTGGTGCTTATTGGACATTACTAATTGTTGGATATCTTTTGCAGGTAAAGAGGGGCCTGTTCATGACGTTCAGTGGTCATATTCAGGCTCAGAGTTTGCTGTTGTTTATGGTTGTATCCTTTTCGCAAAATAAAAGTTTGGGAGAAAGATCGTATGGACATTTGCATTGTTCGATACATCTTATTCTTATAAGGATAATCTGTTATATGAAGGGCATTGAGTATCAATTGTACTTGGGCACCAAGAATCTGTTCGCTTGAATTAGAACTTGGGTTAATTTTTAATGGTTGTAAATTGTAATTAGAGATATCGAGTTGTAATTAGACATATCGAGTCTTTAATTTAATATAAGCTAGGGACTGAAAACAGAGAAAAGCAATATGTATAATGGAACAAAATTTTTTTAGTAATGCAGGTCACTTTTTCTCTCAAGATTGTGGCTTCTCCAGTTCTGGTCTCTATGATCAAACTGCTATTGAGGTTGAGATAAAATTTTGTACCCTTTTCTTTGGAAGGGGGTGGGGAGTGGGTTTTTGTTCCTGTTGATTCTTTCAATGAACTATTGGATTATTAGTTCCCCTCGAATATAATAGTATAATACAGCTGTGTATATTATGTTTTCCCTTAACTTGTAATAGTCATGCCTGCAAGTGCGACAATTTTTAACAAGAAGTGCAGGCCAATACTTGAGCTCGGAAGTGGCCCTTACAATACTGTTCGATGGAACCCAAAAGGAAAGTGTATCCTTATTAAAGATTTTTTTTTTTTTTTTTTTTTTTTTTGCAGTAAATATAGTTTAAAAGTTTTGGACCATCTCCATTTATGTTCTCTGGCCTATATATATTTGTGGCCTTAATTCTTTGGTCTGCAGTTCTATGCTTGGCTGGTTTTGGGAACTTACCTGGTGATATGGTATGTCTATATAAATGCCTCTACATTTTTTTTTTAATTTGATATTTCTTGTTTTTAAGATTGTCTGGATTGATCATTCGTATAGTGTCTTGATATCAAAAGTTGGTCCGCAGTGGTAATCCTTGTCAAAAGTTGTTTTTTTATGTGTATCATGTGCTTCACTTCCAATGAGCTAAATCTAATCAAAACCAGCATGGTAGCATTATACAACCTCTGTTGTTTGCTTCATTTAGAAGATGACGTTGGTCAGGATTTTTGCTGAAATTAATTTTATGGAGTTGCCTATTGTTTTTAGTAGCCCTTGGGGAGAAGAAATGATAACTATTTTAGGTAAATTAAGCTCTTGGAGTAATGTTTTCTCCAAAAAAAATTCGAACTCTTGGAGGAAATAAATGCTAGTTCAATGGTGTGAATCTGTGATCTGTAACTGATTCTTTTCCTGGTGGCTTCTCTTGTTTCTTGTTCAGTTGGGGACTTTTCTTCATATTGATTTGCACCCTCCTTTTAATAATGCAGTTTTTGAAAAGATCCCTTTTTTAATTTCAAATAAGAAAAATCTTAGGATGGACTTTTGTTAGTGTTATTTTGTGTGTGTAGATGATGTGATGTCTGATAATTGCTCTCTGTCTAGTCATGCTATTTTATTTGGAAGTCCCTTCCATATATCGAATATCTGATGTTGTAGCTGCCATTTAATCGCTTTAGTAAACTGTTATATTTAACCATTATCTTTCAGACATTCTGGGACTATGTAGATGGAAAACAGCTTGGATCTACTAGAGCTGAATGGTCTGTAACTAGTGAATGGTCCCCAGATGGACGCTATTTCATGACTGCCACAACAGCTCCAAGACTACAAGTTGACAATGGGTAAGTTGATTTTAGGCTTATATTGATTTGTGGATTTAGGGTTGGGGAGAGGGGCCCATTGGTAAACTACTAAACTTCACTACAGATCTACTTGGATGGATGTTTATTTTAATTATTATTTTAGATGGCCTTTCCTTGAATGTAGTTATAACTGGTACCCCTAATCTGTAGCTAGGACCTCTGCGCTGGTGTCCAATCTGCGGATTAAACTACATCACGAGTCCTTAATTATTGAAGTTTGTATATACAATAGAGAGGTCTATTCTATCAGCTGGATCGAAATAGTTTCTTCTTTTTTTCTTTTTTTCTTTCTTTCTTTTCTCTGTTTTTTTTTTTTAAACCAAGCCTTGTACACTGGTTTCTTTTATAAGAGATTTCCACTTCCCATTTGAGATTTTTCATGTAATATATATTTTATATACATGTAAATACGTATGAATTAAATCCATATTTAAAAATATATCTAATTCTAAATATAGACCTTTAAAAGGGAATCTCACCCAACACGTATCCAAAATTACTTTCTCCAATCCAACACCCAGTATGCGATATGGTATCCTACATACATTTTCATTTGCAGATAAGTTGTCCTGATGATGGGAGTTCCACTCTCAGACTTTTTTGAATGCCAAGCATTTTATCAGTTGGACCAATCAGTAAATAATGATAAATTTATAAAATGATTAGAAGGCTGTTCTTTTGTTTAGCACCAAGGATTGTTTGAGCATGTAGACAACTGTTTCCGTACATGACAGTCATTTGCATTTGCAGTTATTTGATCAGAGGTGAGATTATCTGCCGATATGTTGCAGATCTTTTTTTTTTTTTTAATTTTTTAATTTTCATTTAATTTGTTATTGAAGGATTAAAATTTTCCACCACAATGGATCGTTGTTCTTCAAGAAGAAGTTTGACAAGTTATTCCAGGTTAGTACTGTTACAAATGAAACTTTCTTGAAATAGAATTTTACTAGTTCTCCTCAATCAGCTCCCTCAGTATTTAATATCCTTAATTTTTACAGGCTGAGTGGAAACCGATGTCACCTGACAAGTTTGGTGACATTTCTGAACTCATCAAATCGGTTGGCTCATTAAAGGTTGAAGAAACCAAATCACAAGGTTCTATTTCTTGTCTAGTCTTCCAGAACTTGAATTTGATGGATATATTCACATAATTGTTTGGCTTACTAAAGAGCCCTGCTTAACATTTAGGTTCAGGATCAGCTTCTAGAAAAGCTGCTCCTAGTAACCCTACTGTAACGAAACCTGCCGCCTATCGCCCGCCCCATGCCAAGCAGGCAGCCGCTATTCAGGCAGAGGTATATGCAATCTATGGCTTGGTATTGATAGAATTTATGTTACCGTTATAGATAATGATAGTCTGGTTCTATTCTCGTCTCTTTGTGGCCAAGAGCTATTTGTTATTGATTTAGCCATTTGATCAGTAGGGTTGTAATTGTCTTTCATTTTTTGGTGTGTGTGATACTAATAATGTTCTTGTAATGACAGTTGTTAGGCGAGAGCCCCACACAGTAAGTACAGTTGCATTCTTCTCTTTTCATTTACTTGGCTTTTGTTACCGCAATGTTAAATTGCTCATCATATGTTGCATATTTATTCAGAGAAATGAGCAAAACTGCTCTTAAAAACAAGAAGAAAAGGGAAAAACAAAAGGAGAAAAAGGCTGCTGAGGCCGCTGCTGGAGGTACATGATTTAATGCAGGTATCCCATGCAATAGCACCTTTTTCAACTTATATGACCTTGTTATTTGTATTCGAGAGGAAGCCGAAATTAAACCTTAGCAATTTTTGCATTATTTTGGTGCATTTTTCATTGTCCATGATTTCTATGAAAAATTATGAGGAGATAATCGCTTAGTTTTAGTCACAGATTTATCCACCAAAGTTTTAATCTATGTTGTAACATTTTCACATAATATGTTGCTGCGAAGAATTGCAGTGATACATTTCATGTGATGAATCTGAATCTCTGACATTTGTACTCTAGAAATTATTTTGAAACACGATTTTAATGAGATGATTCCAAATATATAGCACCTTAGTCCCACTTAGTGGGAAAAAAAGTTTAGCTGATCCCACTCGGTGAGAGAAGTTATTTGTTTAGTATAGTTGGCTTGCAAGGAGGGTCAAATTTATTGTTTTTTCTTTTGCCCACAATATATGCTTTGTATCATCTTTCCAAAGTGATTTACTAAATCCATAAAAATGTGAATGAAGAAAAAAGAATTGATGCATAGCGCAAGTGTGGCTTTAAAATGTGGGAACTTATAATAGCATTTAAATAATAAAAAAAAAAAGTGTTCAAAGGATGCTGCTTCAATAGTTGTAGTATCGAGCTTGCATGTATAGTTTTTTTGCATGTGAAGTTACATGCAAACCTTGTTTGACAATTTGAACCAAAACTTGTTTATAAATAAAGAGTTTATTTGAGATAGCAGACTTCCGAACAATTTAACTTTAAATAAGAAAACTTTGAGAGAATAAAGAGAATTTAGTTTTTTTTTTTTTTAGTTTTTTTTAAGAGTTTCAAATATTTGCAAATTTTGTTTTCGAAGTAATAAAAAGTTATTTTTCCTCATAAATACTCTTTAATGATTGGAGAATCACAATAAATGATATTAGGAGCTTTGGTTTTATTTATGTTGGGGTCTTGAAGCCAAAACACAGACTCGGTTCCGAAAATTTGAGTTTTGCGAAAGTTCTCAAAAATCTGTTTTGATCATATCATCAGTTTGTTCACGTCGAGATGAGTATTGGGGTATTTTCGGCCATCAAACGCACGTGCCGAATAGAGAGTATCTCATGCGTTCCACGCGCCGTCACACGCTGCTTAAGGTTGGAGTGGACCATGTGTCCGCCACATCAGCATACGTCAACCTCAATCCTCGAGACGATCAGCGAGTTGTCCTTCAGTTTCATCAGTGAGACAAGTGGGGGACTTGACATCTCCAGTAACATAGTGTCATAGTTTCCCACCTTTAAGAAAATTACGCATTCCCTGAACCCAGAGACGGTAATTTGAATCTGTGAGGACGGTAGGGATGGGTTGTACAGCATCTGACTTTTCCATTTGTCAAATAGTATAAGATCGGGTTGATTTTGACGATTTAGATTATGCTGACGTGGTGGATGACTGTGTGCTGACGTGGAAGATGACTATGTGCTGACATGGCCGTCTTCAACCTTCGAAAAATACCATCGTGCTTGTCTCGACGTGAACAAGCTGATGACATGTTAAAAATTAATTTTTAACAACTTTCTCGAAACTCGAATTTTCGGAACCAAGTCTCGTTTGATGTGTTCTTCACCTCCGGAAAAAACCTAAGCTCCTGATACCATGTGAGAATTTGTGAAGAGAATGTCTATACACATTTGCTTGATTAGAACTTACAAATGAGAGGTCTTTATATAGATATTTATACAACTAACATAATAAATACACAATTATTATATTAAACACAACTACCAACTATACAATTACACGACACACAACTAACATCTAACATTTTACATATTGTTGACGGCTACAAAGAAAATTGTTGTAACAAGCGTAGCGATTCCAATCGTAACCAGTGGGTTGATCTGTATCAAAGTGCCCATCATCGTCAAGAATCCAAACACCGCCGCTGTTGCGCCAATTCTTCCCATAATTTTCGCAGCCTTGCATTTGTCACGGTGCCGTAGTAAGATCTCGGCCAAACATCCGATATATCCCACCACATTGCTCACAGCAGCTATATGCAAAAGCTGTTTAGCTTCAGCAACTGCAGAGACCGAAGTCAACACAGAAAGTCCTGCTTGTACAGTCAAAGGAAAGAATATCTTTCCCAGTTTCATAAATTTCGGAGCTTGGCAGGGACCGCCATTATTCTCTGTCTCATTTTCTTGCTGCTGGACCTGAGTGACAACGGGGCCGACCTCGACAATAATATTATTGTAATTTTGGTTTCCCGAAGATTGAACTTCCCGGATGAGTTCAGCTTGTCTAATCATATCAACAAGATCCAAGAAAATAAAAGGGTTGATTTCAGGAAACGGATTTCTTACAAAATACGAATCAGAACGACATATGACTGATTGTTTTACTTGAACGAGTAGTGAGAAAGAGATTTTGTATTTCTGCTCAAATTCGGATACATGCTTCACAAATTCCTGAAGCTCTTCGTAATTTTCTCTGACTAATCTCCTTCGACAATAGAGATTCAAGAATTCATTGATCATTTCAGAATTGTAAAAAGCGGTGATAGTTTGGTTTCCTGGATCATTTTCGAATAGATTTTCAAGAGGATCTGTATCGATCAATGAGGTAATGGCAAGATTGGGAGCCATGACTATGTTTTTTCTTATTTCCTTATTGCTCTTAAATAGCAGAATTTTGAAAACCAGCGGCGGATTCTGTGTGCCGAGTGCCGACCAACAATGATTTGTCGAAAATGTAGATCCCTCGTCCCTACATGGACCGACCAAAAGATTTTATTAACATTAGGAGGTAGGTTCGATTTAGTTAATTAATTGATAAAATTAATCTCTTTTGATAAAATTAGAAATAAGTAGTGGGAAATAAGTGTGCTTATTAAGACTGTTGATGGCTGATTTTCGTCTCAGAGACGATATTAGAAATGTATTGTTCTCGAGATTCAATCTTCCTTCAGCAGAGGATTTGTTTGGTTAGGAGGACAACCAAAAGCAAACTTTGGCAGAAGGATAAAAGCATGCAGATTGACACAAGATGTTTAACGTGGTTCGGCAGGTTAAACCCAGCCTACGTCCACGGGCCAAAATAGATGGTGTTTTTTACTGATAAAATGGGCTCAGGCCGACCAGCCTGTGGTCGGTCAATATAGGAGCCGAGCTGTTTTTACAGAGAGAATTACAAAGCACTCTTGATCTCTTTCGTAAACGTGTGTGTTTGACTCCTTATATGTGTGTATATATGTCTCTCTTTTTCTCTGCCTCTCTCCTCATATATATACTAAGTTTGAAGCGGCAAAACAAGGCGGCTATTGTTCCCTATTTCGTGGAGTTCTTCCACATGAACCTGCTTCATTTACTAAGCTTTCTGTCCAAGATCTGCTCTTGCCGAAAGTGAGCCTAACTTCTGACATCCCATCGCATCAGTTTGACTTTTCACTGCCACATGTTTTTTTGCTGATGATGACCGCCTGGTGGATGTTACCGGGAGATGACACGTGTAAAGGGCAACTACCTTCTCGAGGCTTCTGACGGTGACTAAGCGGTCGGTCTTGATCATCTACCGACCGAGTCATTTTGGCCCTGTCTTGGATTGTCCGAGCTCTTCGAATTACTAACCATAGTAGGCCCGAACCGAGTTGAAGAATTGATGTGGTCGATTTTATGGAAAATTGTGCTTGAAGCACGCGACACAGCTAATTTAACACTGAAGGTCTGTATCTAGATTTCTGCCGAGCCGAGAGAAACTTTTTAACACTTCCTGAATGCCAATTGAGGGAAGATTCCACCACTGCCCCGGGTTCATACTATTTGATCGATGCGCTGATTTCCATTACCAACATCTATCCCATAGTTCTTAGTATCAACGAGCTGGTGAGTTGATGCCGAGAACTATTATAAAAAATGGTGTGTAGTTGTTCTGCCGCCACCTTTAGACAAGCTACCCAGAAGGTTGACGTATCTTTAAACTAGAAGATCTCATCTGCTGAGCCTGCAATTTTGCCTCGTCTCGTAATTTCCATGAGACTCTCATTCTTCCACTTTTTGCTTGTTCTTCTAAATCTGGATATGAAGAGGTCTTCTCAAACCCGATCACCCATGAATCCGATCATGAGATAGATACTTTGCTTCTGAGCTTATGGCGAATTCATTTGACGGAGCATAACTCGATCTCATGTTGAGAAGAAAATATTGGCTCACAAGGGAATGCCTTGTTTCTTAGAAAGAATCAGACTCGGTGGGAATCACCCCAAACCTGAGCTGAGCAATTTTCTTGGATCTGGGGGAGTGATACATCCCCGATTTTGAAGAATCAAACTCGGTAGGAATCACCCCAAGCCCGAGCTGAGCAAAAATTCTTAGATCTGGGCAAAAAAAATCCAACCTCAAACCGAATAATTGCATGATGTCGGCGGAACGAAATCCAGTCCCGAATCAAATAATTGCATGATCTCGACGGAACGAAATCCAGAACCGAGCCGAACAATCATGAGGCTTCGGTGGAACGAATCCAGCCCCGAACCGAACAAACCATGAGGCCTCGGCGGAACGAATCCAGCCCCGAGCCGATGGCACACACAGAGGTCTCGGCGAAATGAATCCAGCCCCGAGCCGATGGAACATACAGAGGCCTCGGCGGAACGAATCCAGCCCCGAGCCGAACAATCTCCAAGACTTACACGGAATGGAAATAAATCAACCTTCGAGGCTCTACTGACTCCGGCGCGGGCGTCTCCTCACCAGACTAGCGAAAAACAAAACAAAAGCTCATAACAAAAAAAGCGAAGGTGACTTAGCACATACCCCAAACAAAAAAATCATAAGTGTAAATAACAGCACGGATGCCTCAAAACAGCGTCATGTCCGAGGTTTCCAAAACATAATTTTCTAATCTCTCAACTCAACAAGATCCAAGAAAATAAAAGGGTTGATTTCAGGAAACAGATTTCTTCCAAATACGAATCAGAACGACATATGACTGATTGTTTTACTTGAGCGAGTAGTGAGAAAGAGATTTTGTATTTCTGCTCAAATTCGGATACATGCTTCGCAATTTTCTCTGACTAATCTCCTTCGACAATAGAGATTCAAGAATTCATTGATCATTTCAGAATTGTAAAAAGCGGTGATAGTTTGGTTTCCTGGATCAATTTCGAATAAATTTTCAAGAGGATCTGTATCGATCAATGAGGAAATGGTAAGATTGGGAGCCATGACTGTGTTTTTTCAAATTTCCTTTATTGCTCTTAAATAGCAGAATTTTGAAAATCAGCGGCGGATTCTATGTGCCGACCAACAATGATTTGTCGAAAATGTAAATCCCTCGTCTCTACATGGACCGACCGAAAGATTTATCAACTTTAGGAGGTAGGTTCAATTTGTAAATTAATTAATTGATAAAATTAATCTCTTTTGATTATTAAGCTATTCAATTAAAAATAAGTAGTGGGAAATAAGTGTGTGTTTATTAAGACTTCTCTATTGTTACTTACAAAGGAATCCCGTAATTGGTTTCGAAATTGATGGGTTTGATAATGTTATGAGATAGAAATTGGTGGCAATAGAAACTTAATCCGGAGATAGAGATTATGATCGGTTATTTTAGATATTCGATGTTATGTAATCATAAAATTATCCGATAATTGAAATTTAGAAGATGGTGGTTAGGTTTCAGATTTGAAATTAGATAATCGAAATGATTCCCGTCTGTTATAATTTTTGATATTTCGCATATAAAATATATTTTAAGATTATAATTTTCTATTTTTTTTTATAAAAAATTTTTTGATTATTTTCCTATTTAAATTTTCGATCAATTTTAGATATAAATACCAACTGTTATTTTGTTTTTTTAGCTATGAATAAGTATCAAATATCAGATATAAGTATTATTTTCAATTTCAGCAAAAATGATTGAATATCCGATCATTGTCATTCCTAATTTAATCAGGCTCCACTCAATTGGATGAGTAAAAAGTTACTACTGCGTGAAAAAGAAGTTTTTAATTGTGAAATAAAAGTTGATTATGTTGACAAATATGATTTTTAGAAAATAATTTTGAAGACAGAAAAAAAATTATTATTATTATTATTATTATTATTTTATTATTATTATTATTATTATTATCTTTTCTTTTTAAATTATTACTGTCAATGTGCAAAGTTTTCTTTTATTAAATTTTTGTTTAATATTTAATATCATAATAAGAAGATTTAATTCAAATACAGTCATACCTTCAATGGGAAAAATTCTACTATATAATAACATTACAACGTCCCTTATAAAATAAACCAACAAAATATTAAAATAATAAAAAAAAATAAATGATAATTATATTTAATATAATTATACATAATATATACTAATTGTTTGGTGGTACCTTCATTTACCGATGAAACCATTGAATTACTCATTTATTTATGCAACCACTGATCTCAAGAGCTCTTAAAGCTGGTCCTAAAAGGCATGATCATCAGATCATTAGGGTCAAATATCATCGATATTCTTCCAAAGTATTATAATTTAAATACTAAATTGTTAATCAAAATTAACAATAGCTATTTAATTTGGGAATCGATTTAGAATATTTTATTCTAATTATGAGCTTATATTAATTGTGATACAGGTTTTAATAGAAACTGTGAAATCCAATTTTCAGATCTAATAAAGTGAGTTGCACTCTATATTATTTGATGTGTGGATATTAAAGCAGACTTCAAATTTATTATAGGTTTATGATGAGTGAACCCATTATATTCCATAAATTAACGAGTTAATGTCTCATCTTCACTCACTTATCCTATATAAATTACTCAATAAATTTCATAATTAATTTTAATCTCTCTTATTATTATGAAAATGACTTAATTTTTAATTTTTTAATAGATCTATAAAAATTTCCACTGCTGATATGGATTCTAAACTAGGTACGCTCCCTGAATTATTTGATTAATTCATAAAATTGTATTCTAAGCTCTTGTGTTAAAGATCCTGTTGCAATTAAATTCTAACATGTGGTATTAGAGTTTAAGGAACACAATCTTAGAATCTATGGATTTTTCATAAAATTAAAGAAAAATCTGTTGAATTTTTTCGGATGAATTTTTATTAGATTCATATTATTTTGATCTGTTGATGATTGTTATTAATTAATCCAATTTTAAGCATATAAGATTATTAGATTAATCATTAATTCAGATATATAAATTTTGGGACTCATGAAAAGAAAATTGAAATATGATGTATAGAACTATAGAAGTTCATATATGAGATTTCAGGGAAAAGGAAGGCAAATACCGTTCGTGAGCTGCAAAATTAATTTTTGAAGTAATTGTTTTCGGTATCCAACAAGTTTTTTAAAAGCAAAATTGCTTTATCAAATATTAAATTGCAAAATTGTAGTTGGCGTTGAAAAAATCAAGTAAACGTTTTTTAAAAATAAGAAATCCATTCATAATAAACACCACAAATGATGTAAATACAAGGCCATATCAGAATAAATCTAACAACATAAAACTCTATACATCATGTGATCTCATACCTACTCTAAAAAATCAGATTCACACACAATTCTAATAAAGCCCTAGAGGAATTACGGATATTAGCTTATTCTAACCTCTAGACAGGAATCAGTTGATACAAATTTTATAACTAGAAAAGAAAAACACAATGCATAAAGTAAATATAAGACCATTACAATAATTTAATAAAACATTACAAAATAAGCAGCAATAAATATGTTTGTGCAATTTTTTTGTTTGAAGAAAACGTGTAAGGTTCAAACCTCCTGAGACAAAGTCCCAGCAATGGGTGTTTGATTAAGTGAATAAGCCTCCAAGGGGCACAATCACACAAATTACAGTCCTAAAGTTTATAAAACTACGAAATAAAAAAATAACATGCTCGTTTGAGTCTTCATTTGATCGGGGTTCGCATGAGTGAGCCTTTTATAGTGGAATTTGTAAACTGCTCGAACGGTTTCAGTCCGTAACTTCCCTCCAACTGCTGGGTCATGCCTCCAACCGTTGAGTTGTGCGCCATAACTGCATGATCGTGGAGGGAAATGTCTAACTGCTGTAATCGTGGGATCAACTGCAGTATGTGTTCGATCGTCCTGAGTCCTTTGTCGTTCTAATCGCTGTTTCGGTCGTCCTGAGCCCTTTGTCGTTCTAATCGCTGTGTCATCTGGTAATTGCTCCGACCGCTCTTCCATTCGTCACTCTGCTTGCCTTTGTCCTTTACTCATTCGCTCTAGGGCGATTTCGCTCTAGGGTGACTTTCTTTTGTCAACAATTATCCCATAAATTCACTTTAATTGAATTGGAAATGAAATCGAGGTGAATTTCTTCATATCAGGGTGGTAGACTTCGGCCTACAAGTCCTCGCCCAATTGTTTGTTGGGCCGCCCTTTTTGTTCCCCATGTGAGCCCATCACTTCTTCAATTAATGCGCGACCTTTCCCAAAAAGTTTCATCATGATGCCCATTAATGAGCCATTTTTCACGTCATTTCAGTGTCTCCTTTCGTCACACGTCATATTTACATCGAATCGTATCCCAACACCTGTTTAGGGTGACTCTTCATCCTTTTCATTTTCCCACCGTTTCCATCATTCGACTATTTGGGTTGCGACACATGTCCCAAGTTGAGCCTTTCGCTTGTGTATATAAGGGTTTAGCCTACTCTGGTTTTTACTTTACTTTCCGTCCTCTTTGCAAAGTTTATTTCTTTCTTACTCTCAACCTTCCAGCATTAATGACGTCTTCTTCTTCTGCCCCAAAAAACAGCTCCTCAACTTTTGGTGACTATCAAATGGCATTGGGTGACTCCTCTGTGAGTGCTTTTGGTGTTCATGTCCTCAATGAAAACTACGGCCAATGCACTCTAGGTCCCATCTTCGTCGATGACAATGCCATCACCACGGCCCCGTTGGCTAAAAAATTTCCTTCTACTTATGGCTTCCCTTTTTTCAGAGCCACTGAATGTTTCCCCTTGGCTCAATCTAATCCTATCTGCACATGGTCAAAACACGATTCCTCATTCGAGACCTGGTTCCAACGTATGCTACTGCATATAGATACCCGCACTTTTCTTGAAGAACATGGCTTACTTTCTCTTATCGAACTCTTATTGGCTTTGCCCTTTTTCGACCGAAATTTGATTCCTACCTCACTACTTTTCTGGTCCTCTGAATACAACATTTTTATCTTCCCTGCTGGTCCTTTCACATCACCCTTCATGACATCAGCGCTCTTACTGGGTTTACCCCTCTGAGTACGACCATCTCGGCCTGTACAACCTTTCGTTTCTCTCCTCATTCAATGGACTCTTCGTCCTTCTCGTCATATTCTGCTTTTCTCCTTACATTTTTCAAATCGGCCGGTCCGGTCTCAATACTGGAGCGTACGACCTTCCTTCATTACTGGCTTTGCAAATATATCATTTGCGCGCTAAGCTAGAAACCCTGGGCGGGCTACCTCTCTATCTTTTCCGACCTTGCCAATAGTCGTCGTTTGGACCTGACATCCTTTTTGTTGGCCGCCATTTATCGAAGGTTGGCCGTTCTTCAAAAATAATTTCGATCAGGGGCTTCATCAATCGCCTCTGGCCCTCTATGGCTCGTTCAACTTTGGCTTATAGCCTATTTCCCTGTTTTCGGCTCAATTGACTCAAATCATTCTTATCCTTATGTCGGTCTTCTTTTTGCCCAACTTCGGCCAACTTCTCTCCTCCCTCGTGCTGCTTTTGAATATTTTTATACCCTTTCTCGGGTTCATTCTTTCTTTCCCTTTTCCTTGGGCAATAGCCATTCTTTCGTCCATGACATCCCTGAGTCAGAAGAGGATGAATCAGGCCTTCGCATATGGCGTAAGTTTTTATGCAGCCGCGATCTGATTCATGACGTCCTGACCGGGGCCAATGGCAAGGCCAGAGTAGAGATTTATTCGCCTAACTTCGCTGCCCGCCAACTCGGTCTCGTTCAAGGATAGTCTCTTCCATTCTTCCATATGCGCTCCGCTTTATCGGACCGTTTTAAAGTCCTTTCGCTCTTTGACATAGATCAATCCTTGTCGGAGACCCTCTTTAGTTGTAGTTTCCTTTTCCCCGTGTACATCAGTTCATTCTCTCTTCGATCGTTTTTGGCCACCTGGCCGAGAGAGATTATTTTCTTTGCCCTCTATACGGGTATTTTCTACCATCTCTTTTCCTTCCAAATCCTCGGAGTTGGCGGGGTCGAATAAGCCAATTGAGGCAGCCAAGCCGAATAAAATTAAACAGGCCAAACGAAAATAGCCTTCCCTCAGTCATAACTCCGATTCAGACGTGCCTCTCGTACATCGTGCTAAGGCACAATCTAGAACCATGTTGCTCTTGTATATCAGGCTAAAATATAATTTGGGACTAAGTTCTGTATCTTGTGCAGGTGCTTAGGACGGAGCCGCCTTCTGTTATTCCCGAAACGACCCAAATTTCGGGGCCTGAAGCTCCGATAGTTGAAGGTCCACCTGAGGAGGTTGAACCTACCGTAGCACCGATCGTTCAACTTCCATCAGACGACGATGAAGCAGCCGAGGCTTCAATCGTAGAACAACCACCAGAAGAGGGTGAGACAGCTTTTACCGGTGCTTCATCCAGAGCCGACCCCTAAGGTACGGAGACATGTATAGAATTCAGCCGTTTGTGTCCAAGTATTGAGGAAATTCCAAGAGACCATCCGTTATTTGAATGCCCTTCTTTGGACGATCCTGTACCAATTGTGCAAGGTTCGGATGAGGAGCCTGATGTGCCAGAACCTATCTGGCCGGATGACGGGCCTCTTTGGCATCATCTGAAACGGCTTTACCCATTGGTACACAGAATGGCCGCCACGCGGCCTAGAGGGAGTTATAGGGATGTGGACGACCTTTATAGTTTGGCCGAATTGGAGTCATTAGAAGAAGCTCGGTCTATGTATAAAAATGATGTACTTCGTCTCATTTATGAAGAGACAGATGTTATTTATTTTTCTGACTCTTCCAATTCTGATTCTTCTGCAGAGGCTCAGCTGGCAGCTATGCCACAACAATCATCTCCTTATTGGGCGGCATCTCCGGTCCCTTCGGCGTAACCAACTTCGGCCTCTAGACAGCCGTCGTCATCGACTTTTTCGCCCTCTCCTCCTCAGGCAATGTCTCATGTACCTTTGGAGCATGAACTTTTTGTGTTTGATCATCTTCGGCCCCTCAGTCTCCAACTCTTCGGCCGGCAACTCCTGTTTCTTCAACTCAACCATCTGTTGTCCGGCCCCTATTTCCTCTCCTCTTCGAGCATTATCTCCCATTCTTTCAGTCCAATCTCCTAGGGAAGAACCAGTGTTGCCACTGGAAACCCCTATACCATCTGTTGCTGAGTCGTCTAGTTCTGCTTGTCGGCCCAAAATAGTAAGTGATTTCTTCTTATGTTCTCTCTTCTTCGTCTATTCTGGTTTGATTTACTAACTTTGGCTTTTTGTAATCAGGTGTCAGATCAATTTTTGTAATCGGTACATGATATTTTGAGCGATCTGGATCAGTTAGCTTCTGCTTCTTCCTTGCCTCCCTTATCTCCAGCCTAGGCTACATCAGACTTGGAGGCCCTTCGGGAGGTTCTCGGCCAATATACATCGCTTATGATAAATGACATCGGACAAGCTGCCCTACCAGAGAACATGCTTAAGTTAGAAAAAGCTTTTTCCAAGTTAGACCGACTGTTGGGTCTTCATGTTTTGCCTATTTTAGCAGAAAGCCGACTCTCACTCCAAGACCTGAAAAGCAAGATCCCGGCCCTTATTCTTCGTTATCGGGCCACAAATAGTCAGAAGGTCGGGTTGCGCGCATCAATAGCCAAAAGGATAGGCTTCGAGGTACTATTGATAACCTTCAGCAAGCTATAAGAGAATCTACAGACGAAACGGTTATCGAGGAGTCTTTGCTGCTTGACCTAGAGCGACAACTACAAGATATCCAGCGTCAGATAGAGGAAAGCAGCATGGGGAGAGATGCCAAGAAGAAGGGGCTTGCCTCTCTGGTAGTTGAGGCCACTTCTACTATGGCCGAGTTCATGGATCTGGCATGAGTTTATTTTGAGAAAGCCCTGGCCGATCTAGTGAGGGCCGATGCTGAGATGCGGAGAGAGTGGCAGAACCTGGGGGAGAAGTTCTCGCTTCTAAAAGATTTACCTGACGAGCTTCAGCGATCTTCGGTCAGCCAATAATCAGGTAATAATGTAGGACATTTCATCGTCCAAATTTTATATTTTTGAGGACGTTTTCATCATGTATTAATAAAAATACATTCTTTTATTACTTAAATTTGTCCTTATTGTAAAGACATTACGTTCTCGTGCTCCCATAATGACAGCACATATTTTTCAAGTATTTATTGTTTATCGCTCTAACATGCACTTTTCCATTCAAATTTTTGAAATGATAGGCTTTGTTTGGCAATACATTTTTTTTACCACGAATATGCCTTCCCAATTAGGCGACCATTTGCCATATGCCGGATCTTTGGCACCAAATGGAAATATAGTTTTCCATACTAATTCGCATTTTCTGAACGATTTAGCCATGACCCTCTGATTATATCCATTGGCCATTTTTTCTTTTACGCTTCTAAACGATTCATGACATCACATTTAATATCGTCCAATTCCAATAAAGTTTAGATCATTGCTTCATTGTAGTCTCATTTGTCAATTCCTTTTGCAACATCACTATAGTGGATTCAATATTAACTTCAACTGGTAATACAGCATCTTGATCATTTACTAATTGAAATGGCGTGACCGAGGTACTCGTTCGCAGTGACGTCCTATATACCCATAGAGCCTGACTCAAACATTCATCTCAGGGCTTTAACAGGTTCTGTGTACGCCTCTTTTGGGTATATTGAGAATCGTAGTGTATTGGGTGTGATGTCAAGATGGAAGTATCACTTCAGACATATGGAGATGATGTCACGTAAGATAAAGAACTGATGCTCTTTTATGCTGCAGCTATCGGGATAATATGACAAGGTCATAGTTATCTGATTATAGAGACTAGTTACCAGAGATCCGACATGTGTTTCGTACGGGGCAGACACAACTCCAACCTCAGGCCTAACACGTGACATCCGATACTGGATTGATATACACATATACTATGTATACTACGCCTGATATAGATTATAATATTCCTTTAATAATATTTATGGAGAATTGGGTAGGCACGACGCTTTGCTAGAAGACAACCATGTCTTGTAAATCGGTAAGAACATGGTACTAGGTACGCACGTATTCGGATATTTCGATAACCAGATTTACTACCAACATATCCAAGGATCTCATGGGTCGCTTCCCTAAGATTCGCCGATGACGTATGACTCGCACATTGTTAATCTGGGATTAATTGGATGAGAGAGAAAATTAATCTGGGATTAATTACGGAGATATTTTATTTGGGATAAAATACTATTTAAAGAGAGAGAACGATTAATTTGGAATTAATCGACAAATTAATATATTCGATATATTAAATGAAATTGGATTTCGGCGCGGAATTAAAATTAGATTTTAATTCGAGCAAGTGAGTTAATTTAGAAGTAATTCACTAGCGACGTGAATAGTAATTTTGCTTGGCATAATTATTTAATTAAATTTGATTTAATTACGTCGCAACGGAAAATCGTTAATTCGGAATTAGCGAACCCGAGCACTAGAGTATTTACGGGCCCACTCGTATTTCGAATCAAGTGGGGCCCACAAGTCACATCTAGCGTCAAATCACTAGTCAATCAAGTGATGGATGTCTTGTCACTTTGAGCGATTGACAACTAGTCACTATATAATTGATGGTGGTGGTTGGATGGCTTTAATGCTTGTACCAATTTTGAAAGTTAAATTTTGGTATATCATTTTATTGATTTTGGAAATCAAACCAACTAACACACAATATTTCTCCTCGCTCCCTCCTACCTCTCGGCCTAAGGCCAATTCTTTCTCTTTTTGCTTCTCAAAACCGAGAACAACAAGGAAGAAAATGGAAGATTTGTGGCAAATCTTTCCAATGCTAGCACATGAAGAGTCATCCAAGGTGATAGGAAAACAAACCCTTGAGCATGGAATCCATTGATAAAGCTTACGTATTTTTGAAAGTGGCGCCTATGAAAGAAGTGATGAGATTCGAGAGGAGAGGGAAACTAAGTCCACGATACATATGACCATTTGAGATACTCGAAGAGGTGGGTGGCAGAGCATACCGTTTGGCCCTACCACCATCTTTAGCAGGAGTTCAAAATATTTTCCACATATCAATGCTAAGGAAATACATGGAGGACTCGAGCCATGTGTTGAACTACGAACCCCTGGAGCTAACCTCGTACTTGACCTATGAAGAGAAACCAATCCGCATTCCAGCAAAAGAGGTGAAACAACTTCAAAATAAGGAAATAGCCCTCGTGAAGGTTCTATGGAGGAACCAGACGTTCAAATAAGCAACATGGGAAATAGAAAAAGAAATGAAAGCTAGGACGAAATTTTTATAAGGGGGGAGACTGTAACGCCCGGCCGTAAGCTGTAGAACTTAGTAATGATTTGAATTAATAATTGAATTTTTGGGTACATTACCTAACCGTCCTATAGAAATACGTTAGGGTACAAAGTATCCATAGCTAAAATGAAATAGTTATAAAAGTTATAAGATTAATTTAATATTGGGTTCGCAATAGAACCCATAACTATTGGGGTAGTAGCCACACAATTAAAATAAACATGGGGGACTGAACAGAAAACAACCATGTATTTTTCCATATAAAAAGAGAGAGTCAACGAAACTCTAAACTTTAACACCTAATTTCCCCTCTTGGCTGAAAACGGCACCCTGCAATATTGGAGTCAATTGCTGTCAAAAGCCACCAAGTGTCTCTTGGTCTCTCAGATGATCTTTCATAAAACTTTCATATATTAGTTTAACTTTAACAATTACTTTTGTAGATAATAGTAAAAGAAAAGTGATGATTGAATTGACTGATTAAAAAAATAATAATAAAAAAACAAAAAAAAAGGGCATTGTACTGTTCACGATGAACAGTGTCGCAGTGGCATGGCTAGAGAGAAGCCAGCAGCCAAATGCTGATGGCTTTGAAAAAAAAAGAGGAAATTAAGAAATTAATTAAATAAATAAAATACCAGGAATTAGTAACGACCAATTATATATTCGAGTAAATATATATGTTTACCCCAAAAATAGCAAAATAAAAATATATATACAGTTACGTGGTTAAATATTAAAGATGGCGAAGATATTAAATTATATATGGATATTGTTAATATCTCGACACCCATATCTTTCAGGAACACACTAGTAATTTAAGCACGCGGTGCGAACTTCTCATAGAGATAAGTAATTTTTCAACTGTACATCGGGACTTATGTATTGAATTAAATGATATGTTTGTCGTAATGGTTGACTAATAATTAGAGCCAATTATATTTGGTGCAATTATATATATTTATTGTAAAATATATGTTGATTGTTTATTGTTATTATGCATATGATTTATGTTTACTGCATCGCTCATGTCATGTTTAATGCACAAATTATTTGAGTAATGGTATATATAGTGTCATAGTTTTAAAGTTTACCGAAAATGGTTTGAAATGAATTTTATGCGGACTTTGTATAATTGCTACATGGGGGTATATGATAATGGGTTGCCGTAGGTAATGTTTTGATAATGGGTTACCTACGATAACGTTTTTTTTTATAAAGGAAAATGGTAATGAGTTACCATAGATGATGATTCGGTAAAGGGTCACCTATAGTAACGTTTGGTAAAGGTTACTGGTAAAGGAACCATTAATGGTAATGGTTAAATATGTTCTAAAGTAGAACATCAAAATCCCGACCAGTTGTCCTGTAACGTATACCAAGACCGAGGGCCCCTTTAATTGTAAATGTTTTATCGATTGGTAAAGGTTTACTTTAAAATCAAAATTTTCAACGAGCTACATTTTTTAAAAGGAACGTCATTTCATTTATGCATGAAAATTCCTTGCTGGGCTTAGACTTACTGTGTCATGTGGTGCAGGTAATCATCTTTTGGAAGAATATGATGATTTAATGGTTGGAGGTTGCGCGACAGATCCATGATGGTGACTCATGTGGCAATAAACTATGTCTTTCTTAATTTCCAGTTTATGGTATTAGGATAATAAGTCTCAGGGATGGTTAAATTTCAGAAGACATAGTTTGACATTTTACTTTATGCAGTATGTTTTAGGTTACAACTTGGGATTTAAGGGAATTATTTATCTTATAGATTAAAGAATTATTTAATAATATTGAGTTATTTGTATAAGTGTTGGAGCAAGTTAAGGCTAGAATAAAAAGGTTGGTAGTGTTCCGGCTCTATACTCCTTTGGGTAAGGTAGCAATAGGTAGGGGTGTTACAACGAGTCACTGGTGAGTGATTGACAATGAGTTGTCTAGCTGATGAATAATGAATATACGTAGGCAAGAACGTGCTAAAGCTGTGAGTCGAAATATATTCATGGGATCATACTCTCACTATGGAATTCGATTTAATTATTGAATTCCCATTGTCCGTTGGGGATTACGGTATTATGTAAAGTAGTAGGAGACACTACTGAGTTTAAAATCCATAACTTAAGCAGTGTGTAATATTTTGGAAAATACTGCTTTCGTTTTCCTTTATTCTATATTGTTTATAGATTTATACTTCTAATCCACTGCATGCTTATTACTTGCATATATTTTCTGACTTTACTTATGGTTGCGTAGTTCTAGAATAGGTTCTAGAAAGACAGTAGACTTGGATATTGTTAGATTAGCTGAAACCATCGGGAACTGTTGTTCCGATTTTCTTGAAAATCAAGATGGTTTGTGACTTAGTTACTAAGTCACGATTAGGTAATCTAAAAGGATATATGTGTTTGGATTTGATAGTCCAGTAAGAATTGTTTCTTATGCAGTAAGAATTGACTTGAATAGTTTATGTCTTGAGATTCTTGACTGGCATTAAAAAAACCACTTTAGTATTTGTTTATCTTTTAATGACATTTCTTGGCTTTAGTGACTTTTAGAAGTCATGTGTCTGACACAGTTTGCTAATCAATCATTTGAAATTGTTGTGAATAATTGAAGGCAAATTATAAAGTTTAAGAAAGGAGATGTGTATAGTTGTGTATAGAGAATATCGATTCTCACAATACGAAAATTGTAGGTATTGTATACTAGATCTCTCGTCTAGTTATTTAAAATAATGTTTAATAACTGTTTTGATATTTGATATCAAAACTTGTGACTATTGAATAGTTACTTGTTCTATATAAACAGTTGTTACATATTTTAAAACGACTAGTAGTGTCATTAATGTAAAGATAAACATTAAGAAAAATATTCAGTTAAATAAATAACTTAGAACGGTATTTTATAAGATTTCATCATAAAGCAATATATGTTTTTTCCTTATGGTAAAGGATGGTCTGATATGAGATCACACCACATATCCTTATCCATTTAATTAATATTGTATTCAGGTTATGATTAAATCTCATTTAACCAATGATTGTCATTGGACCACTGATTTATTAAACCAATACATTGGATGTGTGTAGTTTAATGAATTGAAAATTGCCTTATAAAGTTTTCTTTACTCTATAACTTAGTTAATGAATTGTCATGACTTAATTGCGAGTTTCTGAAAGAATATATATTGGACGTCTTGAATAGTTCAAGAACTTTCAATATGTTTTCTGATGAAAAGTGTGTGGATGCTGGATTTCGCCCGAGGTCCACAATCAAAATTTGTAGGTTGGGGGCATTAACGATCCTGCAAAACAAAGATAGAGTGAACGGGAGTAGACTACCACCGGTATGGTGGGTGCCGGGTACACTCCAACGCTCAAGTCAGTATAGTGAAATGAGCTGCCATTATGTAATATGCGGAAATAAGGCTTATTATTACCTTACTTTCTTTTGATAGCCGTGAGGGCGGTGACAAAGGAAAGAAATTCTCAGAACTTGTGTCAGAGAATAGAAGTTTGTAAGAATGATGTCAAGCCTGCCTTTGAACCCTGAGTTATCTTCCCTTTTATAGATCTGAAAAGAGATTATTTTATAGCTGTGATAAAAGCTGGCAATGGGTCTACAATGTGCTGATATATCTGGCTATGGAACCCACAACGTGTTTTGGATCCAACTTTCGGCGTTGCACGTATTTGTGTTTAAAAAAAGTAAAAATAGTTAGTAACAACCATGTTTTATGCTGTCTACTTATTTGGCTTTTTATTTGTAGTGTTATGTACCGGTGGAATAAAGTCTTTTGGGCTGGGTTTTCCAATATGGTTTTTAAGGGCCAATATTTGTGGGCTTTTGGTATTGAATTTTGACGTGAAAAGCCAATTTTACCCTCGGGTCCAAATTTGGCACGTACAATTTGTTCCCTACTCTTTAAGTCAAATTTTTTTTTGACTTTGAGAGTAATAAATCGAATGTATCATCTGGGATATGCTTTTATGTAAAAATTTTCTGAATCGTTTGGAGTAATCATAAGTTAAGACTTAATCTTTACAAGATACGTAAGAATGATTTACTGAACCAGTTGAAGATCAGGATAATCCCCATGCTACGGGTCCATGGACCAGAGGAATTACTCATGTCGCCTGGACCAGCTGAAGGCCAGGTCTTGAACTTGACTCTATGTGAGTCAATGGGGAATGTTCCCAGTCGACTGAACCTGATGAAGGTCAGGATAATCCCCATGCTACGGGTCCATGGACCAGGGGATTTACTCATGTCGCCTGAACCAGCTGAATGCCAGGTCTTGAACTTGACTCTATGTGAGTCAATGGGGAATGTTCCCAGTTGACTGAACCTGATGAAGGTCAGGATAATCCCCATGCTACGGGTCCATGGACCAGGGGATTTACTCATGTCGCCTGGACCAGCTGAAGGCCAGGTCTTGAACTTGACTCTATGTGAGTCAATGGGGAATGTTCCCAGTCGACTGAACCTGATGAAGGTCAGGATAATCCCCATGCTACGGGTCCATGGACCAGGGGGTTTACTCATGTCGCCTGAACCAGCTGAAGGCCAGGTCTTGAACTTGACTCTATGTGAGTCAATGGGGAATGTTCCCAGTCGACTGACCTGATGAAGGTCAGGATAATCCCCATGCTACGGGTCCATGGACCAGGGGATTTACTCATGTCGCCTGAACCAGCTGAAGGCCATGTCTTGAACTTGACTCTATGTGAGTCAATGGGGAATGTTCCCAGTCGACTGAACCTGATGAAGGTCAGGATAATCCCCATGCTACGGGTCCATGGACCAAGGGATTTACTCATGTCGCCTGAACCAGCTGAAGGCCAGGTCTTGAACTTGACTCTATGTGAGTCAATGGGGAATGTTCCCAGTCGACTGAACCTGATGAAGGTCAGGATAATCCCCATGCTACGGGTCCATGGACCAGGGGATTTACTCATGTCGCCTGAACCAGCTGAAGGCCAGGTCTTGAACTTGACTCTATGTGAGTCAATTGGGAATGTTCCCAGTCGACTGAACCTGATGAAGGTCAGGATAATCCCCATGCTACGGGTCCATGGACCAGGGGATTTACTCATGTCGTCTGAACCAGCAGAAGGCCAGGTCTTGAACTTGACTCTATGTGAGTCAATGGAGAATATTCCCAGTCGACTGAACCTGATGAAGGTCAGGATAATCCCCATGCTACGGGTCCATGGACCAGGGGATTTACTCATGTCGCCTGAACCAGCTGAAGGCCAGGTCTTGAACTTGACTCTATGTGAGTCAATGGGGAATGTTCCCAATCGACTGAACCAGATGAAGGTCAGGACAAGAGTATATTGTTGAATGGGTTCAACAAGTTCCAAGCTATATGCGTGTATATGTCGACTGAGATGTTCATCAAGTTTCAAGTTATGTGTTTGGTTTCTTTGATAACTCCCAAGCTTTTCACTAGAAGATGTCGGCTGAGATTCATTTCATGTCTCAAGATATGCAAGTGTACTAAGTATAATAATCCCCAAATCACAGACTTAATGATGTCGACTGGGATCATCAATAAATCCCAATGTTTCGCACCAAGCTACACGTTGAGATGTCAATTAACTCTTGATTAGTCTCAAGTCAAGAGGGTGTTATGTCGACTGGGTTTTTCTTTAAACCCCAAACTACACTTGTAGAACACACATCAAGCATCAAGTCATACACGTATAAGATCCATAACAAGTCTCAAGCCACACAAGTAGATGTCGGATGGGACATTCACCAAGCATTAAACCACACATGCTTAAGATTCACAACAAATCCAAAGCTACACATGTAGATGTCGATTGGGACTTTCTTAATAAATGCAAGTCATACCTGATAATGTCGATTGAAATATACAAACTGAGTTCCCACATTTAGTGTCGAATGGAATGTCTTCACACCTTCACTTAGGTAGTGTTGATTGGGAAGTCCATTCAAATCTTCTAATGTACGTCGAATGGGATGTCCTCACTGTGTCGAATTCCCGTTTGTCAAATGTCGACTGGAACATACCGTGTTGAATTCCCGTTTGTCAAATATCGACTGGAACATACCTGTAAATTCTTAATACATAGTTATTGACAAGAATATTTAAACAAAGCCCTATAAATAAGATTTTTGTACTTATGTCGATTGGGTTTTCACTTGAGGCTCCTTGTATGAGTGGCTGTATCGAATCCTGATAATGTCGACTGAGATAACAGCATGTATTTATCATGTTAATCGATTGGAGTGTTCATGTCGATTGAATTAACATCATGAAACTCTCAAGCACGTAGTCTGAAGTATACCTGTAAACATTTAGTATATAATGTCGACTGAAACAAACCGGCGGTGACTTCCTGAAATTTTGTCGATTGAAGTGATTATACGAATCATTATTCATGTCAACTGGAGTAAAATTATTTCAAGAGTGGATCAGAATATACTTAAGGTCCCATATAGGTATGTCGACTGAAATAATCTTAATATGTCGAATGGAATAAACCATTAAATATTTAATACATGCTGTTGACTGAAGTAATATGAAGCATTTTCATGAATGTTGAATTGAGCGTACCTGAAATTAACTCATAGAGGCTAGTCGACTGACAGGAACTTACAGAGGTTCATATATAAATGTCGACTAGCAAGGTCCAACGATCTTTAGTAGATGTTAATATGATGTCTAAGTTTTATTCTGGAGGAAGGGATTCTATTGACAGATGTCATCCAATCGCCAGTGTTGCCTTCGTCCTTGGAAGATTAGAAGGAAGTTGGGCTTTTGGGTCTTTGGAGCCCAAGTTCATTTACTAAAACCCTAGTGGGATTTTCGAGGTATCTTTTGGAGGGAGTTTGAGGCGCCAAAATGAAGAGTATAAGAATGGCTTTTGAGAGTCATTTGTTCCTCACAATAAATCCTTTCGATTGGCGAGTATAGGAGAGCTCTCAAGATCTTCAAGGTACCCTTCATATCTATCTTCGCGTTCTTCAATATCTTCAAATGTTCTTAGTGTAGATTCAAATTGTTCTTAGTCAAATAAGTTTGTTTGATCTTGAAAAACATAGTGAAACTTATGGATTATGTTTAAGGTTTAGACGTGTTTAGATCTTCAAAGGGGTAGAAATTTTAGGAAATTTGTGTTTGTTGCTTGGAAAATGTCGAGTGAGGATTCATTGGGTAGTTTAGGTGCTCAAATTGACAAGTATATTGAACAACCTATGAATGATTCGAGTGATGAAGAAACTATTAGGGATTGGTCGCATGGAGATTTTATGGAGGCTGGAATTGTATCTATAGCCAAACCACCGTTAGGAATACCTACCGAAGCTACACCACTTAGATCATTACCTACCATTGAGGAGTCGAGTGAGATTCCAAGTACAAGTGAACCAACAAACATTTTAACTAAGAATCCAGCTAGTCGAGTGACTGAAAGGTCAATGAGAGAAATGAAACTGAAATATAGATTTCCTCCATCAATTGAAGTTAGGTTAGCGTCGCCGACTGAAAGGATAGATTATAAAATTCCTGGGTGGATTGGGTTTTACGAACGCCCATTTGCTGATGGATTCAGATTCCCCATTCCAAAGTTAGTGTGGGAAGTGTTGAATCATTACCAGTTGGCCCCTTCTCAACTAATGCCAAATACATGGAGGAGATTCTACTGTCGATTGAGTGTATGTCTTTTGAATTGGGGATCGTGTTTGGGGTGCGAGAATTATTGTATACTTACTATATGAAAGAACACCTGAGAGAAAAAGGGAGATATCACATGTATCTACGCCAAAAGAGGGAGCACTTGGTATTGGGGCTTACAACAAATGATAGGGGTGATTGGCAAAAAATTTATTCTTCGTGAGAGGAGAGTGTGTGTTTGGGTCGAATGGGAGTGGAGAAATACCTGAACATTGGAACTCGTCGAGTGAGTATTTCTTCACCCTTCTATATTCAATATTACAACTTGTATGATTGTAAATATTCTTCTTATCTTCTTTCAGGTCTTCAGCTGAATAGAACATTTGATACTACTCATCGAGCCGTCGCAAATACTAATCACATCCTCGGTTTGCCTGATTCGAAGAGGAATTGGAGAGCGGCTTTAGAAGAGAGGAGACTGAGGTTAACTCCGCTGTGGAAAGAATTGGTTTATTCTGAAGGTACTCCATTGGCTTTGAGTAAGCATATTTTGGCCGTGATTTTGTGCACTTGGGCGATTGAGGTTACATTTGGGAGGCTGCTATTTCTAACATCGCTGACTCCTGAAGAATTTTTATGCGCAACTGAGATGATGTCGGGTCCATTTAAGGTGCCAAAACTTGATGAAATGAGGAGCCAGAGGAAGACTAAGAAAGCTAAGGAGAAGGAGCCTGAAGCCGCAAATTTGGATATTGCCAAACCAGCTGAAGTCGTTCCGGTTAATGTGTCCGAACCAATGACCCAGTCGACGGAGAATGTGTCTGCCTCGAAAAAGAGGAAGGCAGTAGTAGAAGTGGAGGAAGACGCGGAAGGCGTTGTAGTGAGGATTCCCCACGGGTCTACTGTAATTTCGGATCCTTCTAGCCTTTCTAAATTTATCAAACGTCTATTGCTGGAAGAAGACGAGCAACAGCTGATTGAGTTGGGTCCAATCGAAACAAGCAAGAAGATTGCGGCTTTAAGTTATCAGGTATATATTTATCACTGAAAACATGTATATTATCTATTAGAAGAAGTCGTATGGAATGTACTAAAAGGAATTTGTTTCAGGTTATGGAATGTGGTATTTTCATGCAACAGTATGCTGAATTAAGCCAAAGGAGGATGAGGGACTTAGAGAAAGCAAACACATCAGTCAGAAGAGATTTCGGTGAACTGAAAGCAAATTTTGACGCTACCGAAAGGAAATTAAGAATGGTCGAGAAGGAACTGAGAGAGACTCAAGCGACACTGAAATTGGAGAAGGAAGTGTCTGAGGCTACCAATGAAGCGTTCAAAGAAAGTGTGGAGAGCTTGAGGAAAGAAAATGCCGAGTTGCTTGACCAACTTGAATTGGTTGCCTTCGAATCAATGATGAAAGAGATGAGCAATCTAATGGAAGAATATTTAGCTGGCTAGAATGTCGCTTGGAAGCCGAAGAAATGGATTCGAGAATACGAGAGGCTGGTTGCTGGGGTCTCACTTACAAGCGAGGGTGAAGAAGAAGAAAAGGGAGAAGAGGTGATTTCAAAAGAGGCTGTTGAAGAAGAACAAATGGCCACTGGAGAAGCCGAAGAAGAAATGGCCATAACGGAGAAACAGGCTGAAACGGTAGGGGTTCCTGGAACGACTGAAATTATCCCTTTTGTTCCCAGTCAGACCGCTGATGTTCCACCAGCGGAAGTTCAGCCCTCTCCTGAGGTTCCGTCGACTGATACGCCCGTGGAATGAATATGTAATTTTAACTTTGACTATCTTTTTGTAATGGGAAATCGCGAATATATAATGTTTCCTTTTTGCTTGACATCTAAGATTTCATATTTATTTTCACTATAGGGATATCAGAATGCATAAATTTCATCACACAACACTTTATTATAAAATACTTCGTTGGCCGAGTGGGCAACACAAAAGAAATAAAAATTACCGTACCGTAGAATCGTTTGAGATGAATTGCATTCCAGCTATTTGAATTGGCCTTCCTTATGTCGTTTCCATTTGTAGGCGCCCTGCCCAACGATCTTCGTAATGACGTATGGGCCTTCCCAATTTGGTCCTAACTTTCCATCTTTGATCTCTTGGTATTCTGAAATACTTTCTGTATGACCCAATCTCCTTCTTTAAACGTTCTGTGATGAGTGGTATTTATATCACTATTTCCCACTCATTTGACCTAATGTTTTGTCTTGTTTTTCGAGATTTATGAACGTTTTGATGTGTTTTGTTGTTATTTTGCAGATAAATAATTGGACAGCACTGGAGGCAATTTGGGACAAAACCGGTCAAAAATGCGTCAACAAAAACAAAAATTCCTTCTTCTTCTTCTGCGCGTCGCGACTCTGGAGCCTTGCGCGCCGCGACGCCCACCTGCGCCGAAATTGCTAAAATACGCCGGGTCCACAAAATCAGAATCTGAGAAAAGTTGACTTTGCTAACATGCGCCTGCCACGTGTCACCATCACAACGGAGATGCTAACGTGCGCCGTGACACGTGTCAAGATCTCATTGCTTGGACGGCCACCGCCTCACGTGTCATGCCACGTGTCGCCACATCATCGTCCACATCAGCAGCCACGTCAGCAAGTCAACCGAGTCAACGTGCCACGTCATCATCAGCCAATCACAAGCGCCACGTGTCAACATCTCATTCGTCGACGGCCGCCGCCCCACGTGTCGCCACGTCACCTTCCACCTCATCCACCTCATCACCATGACGCAAGCAATGACGTCATGAACAGTTGACACGTCAGCATGACGTAAGCGATGACGTCATGAACAGTGCCACGTCAGCGGATCAGATCTGAGTCAACGAACCAGCAAGTGACACGTGTCACTGTAGCGCGCGGCGCGACGCGCGCCCAGCGTCGCGACGCGCGCAACCCATCCGCGCCTATAAATAGAGGGCGAGATTTCAGAATTCAGTGTCCAGTCCTCTCTCTTCAAATCTTCCTAAAGAGAGAGTTTCTCTCTCTAAAAGTCTTTAAGTTTTTATCTTTACTTTTGTAAATAATTTTTAATTACTTTTTGTAATAATAGTAATTTAATTTTTACTTTTTACTTTCTTTTACAGTTTTTACTATTTACTATTTACTTTTTACAGTTTTTACTATTTACCACCGTGATGCGGTAATTTCTTTATGTTCGGGTGAAAGGTAATTTCTTTTACTATTACTATTTAGATTAATCTCCCTTAAAATAATATATTTACTATTTAAATTGGACTTAATCAGGATACCGCCAGATTGGTCGGTGAATAATAAAACATATATTCATCCTTGCCTTATGGCTGGTTATTTTGGTTCCGCCTTTATGGCTGGTTATTTTGGTTCCGCCTTTATGGCTGGTTATTTTGTTTCCGCCTTTATGGCTGGTTATTTTGGTTCCGCCTTTATGGCTGGTTGATATTAATCACAAGTTTTTATATTATTTTAATGGGAGATATCTAAATAAGTAGTAGTAGGAATAATTCCTTTTACCTTAACATTTTATTTTATTTTACTTTTCAGTATTTTTATTTTATGTCTTTTATTTTTATGTGTTTATTAGTCCTAGTTATGTGTTAGTTAACTAGGGGTTGTGATGACTTTTAATATCAATAGTTTATAAGGGATTATTTTATAGTTTGGATAATTAATAAGTTTACTTATTAAGTCTTAAGCTTAATGCTTCTTATTGTCTGATCACCAATAAGATTGAAATGGTAAATCTAAAATGAACTAGACATAGGGATTTTAGGTTTCAGCCTTAGACTTAATAGCCCACGATCTTCCTTGAGGATAGATAAACCTTTAATAGATTTCCTTACAGGATAGGAATATACCTGTCGGGCGGGGGTAGCCATAATTGGAACTTAGACTTAATGAATCCAGGTAATTGGTTGACATAGAATATGGTTCAATTGGGTTATACTGGGTATTTGTGTTGACCATCGAAGAGGCTTTTACATAATTTAGTGTTCCAGGTTAGTAAACAATTTATTACACAACATAAAATAATCACTTCATCTTTTAAATGATATTAAAAGAATTCACAACCTTATATCTTTTTATCTTTTATTTTCCTTAGTATTTTCTTTTATCTTTTTATTTATTTATTTAGCAAATCTTCAATCAACCAAATCAATCAAGCAATCAATTCCATTCTCCCCTTTAATTAGATATTTGTAATTAAATAGATTCAATAATTAATAACAACAGTAGGAATTAAGTCCTCGTGGGATCGATATTTTTATACTACTTGAACGATACGTGCGCTTGCGTTATACGTGTGTGTTTACGCCGGTCAAGTTTTTGGCGCCGTTGCCGGGGACTTATATTTCTTGAGTTGTTAATTTTGAAGCTATCTAATTTACTTGTATCTAATTTTCTTTATTTTTATCTGTAATTTTTATTACTTTCTTTTGATTTCAGGTGACTTAAAAATGGAACATTACTGGGAGATTGAAATATTACGTGCTTTACAAGAAGATACACCCCAATCTGGGAGCAACAGTCCAGTTTTCTGTGGCCTGTTGAACAGCCCAATGATTATCACTGGATGCCAGAACCAAGCAATGCTACATTTGTTCATCACAGAACGAAATGGGGAGATGTGTGATTTGTGACAGTAACCACCCGAGCGATCAATGTATATATCGATCAGAGTGGGAGAATTTCTGGAGGCAATCATGCAATGAAGAGCCATCACATTTCACAGAGCCACATTTTCCATCTTATCCACCATCTACCTTTGATCTTCATCAACAACCAGAACCATCCGAGGAAGATCAATGGATTCACATGTTCAAGGAACAAGCAGCTCAATTTGATGCACATTTCAGAGTAACACAGAATCCATACAGAGAATGACAGATCAGATCAGACAATTCACAGAAAACCAGAACTACATACCTCAAGAATCAGTTCCAGATGACACTGATGAAGCCTTCAATTACCAATCATTTCACAATGACATTTCAACAGAGGAGGAGGCTGAGCAGTATCAACAACCAGAGGTATCAGTTCAGGAACCCGAACCGGCAAAGTCTCGATTTGATTTTTATTATTCTGACTCTGACGAGGAGGAAGCTGATCCATTTATACCAACTGCACCAACAACGGAGGATCAACTTTCAAGCCTCAAAATGAAGATCTTGGAGAATGCTTTGCACAAATGTTTGAAGAAGATCTACCTGAGCCAATCATTTCACCGATCAGGGATGAAGACCTAAAATCTAACATTTCTTTTCATTCTCTCAGGTTGACAATTTTGAAACATGTATTTCACAGATGACAGATGAAGAACTAAATACAGAAATTTTAAAATACATCTGTGAAGAAAAGGTGGAGCAAAAGAGAGCAAATGGAGGAGCAACATCAGACCAAAATAAAGATCCAGAGCATTCAGGAAAAACATCGCTGTGTTGGGGAGTACAAATCAAAGAGATCACCCAGAAGCTTGACAGAATGGAACATCCATTCCAAGTCAAACACCATACGAGACCTCCTGATTTTCTTTCTTTCTTTTCAGGTACTACTGGAGCAACAAAAGTTAAAAAGGTGACACGAGCAATGAAAAAGACAAAATTCTTTTTGCCACTTTACCGTTGGAAGAGACCATTCAAAAGCAACGCTCACGGGATTGTCTTTAAACGGACATCCAAAACGACATTGAAACCTCCTTGACAAATAGATTTCAGTCACGTCTGGCTGAAGACGAAAAATTCAGCGCTAGCAGGGAGGCAACCCATGCAATTTGTTGTGATTTATTTTCATATTTTGTGTGAACTTTTTAATTTTGTGTGTTATTTTTGTAGGGAAAGGCATAAACGAAGCATTTTAAGACAGAAGGAATTGTGTTTGGCAAGCAAATATAAGAAACAATTCATTAGCGATGGCTGAATAAAGAATGAAATCTTGAGACTCATTCTAATGAATTTATACTAAACGAGTGGCGTATTGCGTACACAATTCCGTTGCCTTAATTATTGCTTTGATTCGCTTTTCTGTTGTAATTATCTTTATTTTCGTAGACAGGATCCAGACTTTTTGACCTTTCACGATTTCTTTTGTTGTTTAGCTAACAAACGTCCTCTGGAAGATACTTCTGCTATTATTACTCACCCTTTTTCAGGTACTATAAATTCAGCCCGTCATTGCACTTTTGAAGGCATCCTAATTTGAAAAAGAAATACATAAAAAATGGAAGCCACTTCAAGAAGACGAGTTGAAAACATTTGTGTGTTTTGCGGTAGTACTGTTGGTACTAAACCACAATACATAGAAGCAGCACAGGAATTGGGTCGAGTATTAGCTGCAAGGAATATGCATTTAATATATGGCGGAGGAAATCTCGGACTTATGGGGATCGTTTCAAAAGCCGTACAGGAAGGAGGCAGTCACGTTTTGGGAATCGTCCCAAAACCCTTGGCAGAGGCAAATCTCATTGGATCATCAAACGGAGAGGAACTGATCGTATCAGGTATGTCTGAACGCCTGGTAGAAATGATTAACCGTGCTGATGCTTTTATTGCTTTGCCAGGTGGATTGGGTACATTGGAGGAAATTTTTATAGTTCTATCTTGGGCGAACCTGAACATACACCAGAAACCAATTGGACTACTCAACGTTGATGGATTTTATGATTTTCTTTGTGTGTTTCTTGATGATGCTCGGAGAAATGGGTTCGTGTCAAAACCTATGAAAGACCTCCTCTTCACTGCCAGACTTGCTCCGGATCTGATAGACCAACTTATAGCCTATGAACCACAAGTTGACCCTATCCTATCAAAAATAAATTGGTCTGAGGACGATCGTGGTAAGAGGCGTCGAATTAATCTGGACCTTAACCTTTAATTTCCTTTAGATTTCAGCTAACCAGGTACAACCTTCTAACTCTCCTTTTACTGTTTAAGACATTGAGGACAATGTCTCATTTAGGTTTGGGGGAGGGATTTAGTTGATTAGTACCTTGTTTTTAGTTTGTATGTTGTTTTTTTTTTTAGTCCAAAATTTTTCGAAAATACAAAAAAATTGAAAAATTTTCAAAAATTACAAAAATATTTTGCATTTTTATGTTTTTGTTTTGACTAAAAAGGTGAAATTGGTAAAAGAGGTAGCCGAGTAAGAATTTTCCACTCCTGAGACGTATCTCAAGCCCATTTTCGAAATAAAGTTAATTGTTGTTTATTTCATTTTAATTATTTAATTTGTGAATTCTCCATAAATCTGACTAAAATGAATCTTCATATGTTCAGTTGACAGGTATTATGAACTTACATGGAACATACAGTCATGAGCTAAAATTGAAAAGTTTGTAATATTCCGTGCTATAGTTTAATTGGAGGAAGCATCTCTAAATAGTGATGGAGTAAAAAAAAAAAAAAAAAAAAAAAAACGTCCGAGATCCGAGTTATTAAGTCTGTAAGGGTGTTTTAACACCTAGTGCCCTAAAACCAACTGGTTTGGGAGTCACTGGCCCAAAGCTCGTTACATGGATCAAAGATGCTGCAAAAATATAAATATCTGAAGTCTGAGTAATTAAGTTCGTAGGGGTGTCTTAACACCTGGTGCCCTAAAGCCAACTGGTTTGGGAGCCACCAACCCAAAGCTCGCTACATAGACGGAAGGTATTGTATATAAATAAAAAATAGAGAAAAAATCAAAGAAAAAATCAGAAAAATCAGAAAATTATTCCATTGCTACAAAAAGGTGTGAAATCTGAAGAACTTTAGGACAAAAATATTACTCTCTTATCAACTGCACTTATGACTGTTGTGGGCAAAAATGAGTTGATTAATATTTTGTTAGCTGTGTATATGAAGAATGGTAAAAATAATCGGAGAATTTACTTATTCGGTAATTTAGAAGAAACAAAACAACTAGTAACTTGGAGTAGAATTTTCACCTAATTAGTCACTAACTTTCTTTATTCTCTTTTCTCTTGTCTTTTTGCTTTTGTGTGCATTAGTTTTACTAACTTTTTACTTTTGTAAAATGTTTGTGGGTATCATTGCTGTAAACCCTCACGAGACTACACTCGTCCACTAGGGACACCTAGGGGTTTAAAGGCTTGTTGCATACGCTAAATGCAACCGTGATCCCTACGAAATGGCTTAGTTAAATTTTATTATGTTATTTTTTTCTGTTTTGCTCGAGGACTAGCAAAATGTTAGGTTTGGGGGTGTGATGAGTGGTATTTATATCACTATTTCCCACTCATTTGACCTAATGTTTTGTATTGTTTTTCGAGATTTATGAACGTTTTGATGTGTTTTGTTGTTATTTTGCAGATAAATAAAGTTTGGACAGCACTGGAGGCAATTTGGGACAAAACCGGTCAAAAATGCGTCAACAGGAAAATTCCTTCTTCTGCGCGTCGCGACGCTGGAGCCTTGCGCGCCGCGACGCCCAACCTGCGCCGAAATTGCTAAAATACGCCGGGTCCACAAAATCAGAATCTGAGAAAAGTTGACTTTGCTAACATGCGCCTGCCACGTGTCACCATCACAACGGAGATGCTAACGTGCGCCGTGACACGTGTCAAGATCTCATTGCTTGGACGGCCACCGCCTCACGTGTCATGCCACGTGTCGCCACATCATCGTCCACATCAGCAGCCACGTCAGCAAGTCAACCGAGTCAACGTGCCACGTCATCATCAGCCAATCACAGCGCGCCACGTGTCAACATCTCATTCGTCGGACGGCCGCCGCCCCACGTGTCGCCACGTCACCTTCCCCTCATCACCATGACGCAAGCAATGACGTCATGAACAGTTGACACGTCAGCATGACGTAAGCGATGACGTCATGAACAGTGCCACGTCAGCGGATCAGATCTGAGTCAACGAACCAGCAAGTGACACGTGTCACTGTAGCGCGCGGCGCGACGCGCGCCCAGCGTCGCGACGCGCGCACCCCATCCGCGCCTATAAATAGAGGGCGAGATTTCAGAATTCAGTGTCCAGTCCTCTCTCTTCAAATCTTCCTAAAGAGAGAGTTTCTCTCTCTAAAAGTCTTTAAGTTTTTATTTCTTTACTTTTGTAAATAATTTTTAATTACTTTTTGTAATAATAGTAATTTAATTTTTACTTTTTACTTTCTTTTACAGTTTTTACTATTTACTATTTACTTTTTACAGTTTTTACTATTTACCGTGATGCGGTAATTTCTTTATGTTCGGGTGAAAGGTAATTTCTTTTACTATTACTATTTAGATTAATCTCCCTTAAAATAATATATTTACTATTTAAATTGGACTTAATCAGGATACCGCCAGATTGGTCGGTGAATAATAAAACATATATTCCGCCTTTATGGCTGGTTATTTTGGTTCCGCCTTTATGGCTGGTTATTTTGGTTCCGCCTTTATGGCTGGTTATTTTGGTTCCGCCTTTATGGCTGGTTATTTTGGTTCCGCCTTTATGGCTGGTTGATATTAATCACAAGTTTTTATATTATTTTAATGGGAGATATCTAAATAAGTAATAGTAGGAATAATTCCTTTTACCTTAACATTTTATTTTATTTTACTTTTCAGTATTTTTATTTTATGTCTTTTATTTTTATGTGTTTATTAGTCCTAGTTATGTGTTAGTTAACTAGGGGTTGTGATGACTTTTAATATCAATAGTTTATAAGGGATTATTTTATAGTTTGGATAATTAATAAGTTTACTTATTAAGTCTTAAGCTTAATGCTTCTTATTGTCTGATCACCAATAAGATTGAAATGGTAAATCTAAAATGAACTAGACATAGGGATTTTAGGTTTCAGCCTTAGACTTAATACCCACGATCTTCCTTGAGGATAGATAACCCTTTAATAGATTTCCTTACAGGATAGGAATATACCTGTCGGGCGGGGGTAGCCATAATTGGAACTTAGACTTAATGAATCCAGGTAATTGGTTGACATAGAATATGGTTCAATTGGGTTAAACTGGGTATTTGTGTTGACCATCGAAGAGGCTTTTACATAATTTAGTGTTCCAGGTTAGTAAACATATATTACCAACATTAAGATAACACTTCATCTTTAAAATGATATTAAAAGAATTCACAACCTTATATCTTTTTATCTTTTATTTTCCTTAGTATTTTCTTTTATCTTTTTATTTATTTATTTAGCAAATCTACAATCAAACCAAATCAATCAAGCAATCAATTCCATTCTCCCCTTTAATTAGATATTTGTAATTAAATAGATTCAATAATTAATAACAACAGTAGGAATTAAGTCCTCGTGGGATCGATTTTTTATACTACTTGAACGATACGTGCGCTTGCGTTATACGTGTGTGTTTACGCCGGTCATTCTGCACCTAACATTCTTGTTAAAATATTTTGCCATTCTCTGCTGATGTGCTGCAAGTCTTATCGAGCTCGTTCCCCTCATTTCGTCACCGTATCAGGCTATAACTCATAGTTTGTTTGATTCGTGTTTTCTTCGAGCATTGGTTCGAGGAGTTGGAACAACTCCTTCGACTGGGATCACTCACTGCTTTCACACCAAACACAAGGGAAATGGGGTTTGTCCAGTTGATGACCGGGCTGTAGTTCTGTAGGACCACAAACTCCTGGAAGTTCATCTGCCCATGCTCCTTTTGATTTCTCTAATATTTTCTCTCATTGTATTCAAGATCGTTTTGTTGGATGATTCAACTTGACCATTCGCTTGAGGAAAACGTGGGTTTGAAAAGTTCAATTTGATTCCCCAATTCTTGCAGAAGTCTTGGAAACGGTAGCTGATGAATTGGGACCCGTTGTTAGTTACAATTTCCTTCGGCAAACCGAATCGACAAATGATGTTTTTCCATACGAAGTTTTGCACTTCTAAGTCCCGTATCTTGGCAAAGGCTTCTGCTTCGATCCATTTGGAATAGTAATCTGTAAGGGCGAGCATGTAGACTCGCTGTCCAGGGGCGGTAGGTAGCTTCCCAACGATGTCCATTCCCCATTTCATGAATGGCCAAGGTGAGAGAATCGGCTTCAATTTCTCTGGTGGTAAGTGTGAGACGGGTGCAAATCTTTAACACTTCTCGCATTTTCGAGTGAATTCAACCGAATCAGCCCGCATAGACGGCCAATAGTATCCCGTCGTGTGGGCTCGGGAGGCTAAGCTTCTTCCACCAGAATGGTTTCCACATTCTCCTTCATGAAGTTCGGTTAAAACGTACCGGGCTTCCTCTGGAGTGAGACATTTGAGGTAGGGACCAGAAAGTGATCTTTTCAAAAGTTGCCCATCATGTAGCGTGAATCTGGCAGCTTGTCGTTGAATCTTTTGAGCCTCAATTTTATCTTCTGAAAGCATGCCATTTTGTAAATATTTCTCAATTGGAGTCAACCATGAGTCGCCTGATGTGAGTGTTGAAACTTCTTCGACTCCATTCTTCCAAATCGCAGGCCACTGCAAATATACAATTGGGATGGACTGGATTTTTTTCCTTCAATCGCCGAACCCAGTGTAGCTAAAGCATCTGCGTGCTTATTTTCATTTCTGGGGATTTGAGAAATGGTTATCTGTTTAAATGTCGACTGGATTTCCTTTACCTTTTTTAGATAAGAAACCATCTGTGAGTCTCTAGCTTGATATGAACCCTGGAATTGATTGACGATTAATTGAGAATCTGATTTCACTTCGATCTTCTTGGCACCAAGCTCATGGGCCAAGTTTAAGCCAGCTATGAGAGCTTCGTATTCGGCTTCGTTATTAGAGACTTTGAAGCCACATTTGACCGCATGTTGCAACACATCGCCTTCAGGAGTTGTAATCACAATCCCTAAGTCGCATCCACATTTATTGCTTGACCCGTCGACTGCCAATCTCCAGGTAGTCGAAGGATGGATACATTGGATTTCTTGTTCAGCTGGTACCTGTAGACTGGAGCTGAAATCAGCAACAAAATCTGCGAGTGCTTGTGACTTGATCGCGGTGCGTGGTAAGTACGTGATGTCGTGTTCTCCTAGTTCCACAGCCCACTTGGTCAGTCTCCCTGAAAGCTCGGGTTTATGAAGAATGCTCTTCATTGGATACGATGTATAGACAGTGATTGGGTGCCCCTGAAAATATGGTCGTAGCTTCCTTGCTGCAGTTACCAACGCCAGTACCAATTTTTCCATATGAGGGTAGCGTGATTCTGCATCTAACAATGCTTTACTCACATAGTAGACTGGGAGTTGAGTTCCGTTTTCTTCTCGGATCAGGACTGCACTTACTGCTTGTTCTGAGACTCCTAAGTAGAGAAAAAGTCTTTCATTGTCGAGTGGCTTAGATAACAATGGTGGAGAAGATAAGTATTGTTTGAGTTCTGTCAACGCCTTTTCGCAGGCTGGAGTCCACTCGAAGTGTTTTGCCTTCTTCAAGGCTGAGAAGAATAGAAAACTTTTATCGGTCGACTTGGAAATGAATCTATTAAGTGCGGCTATTCTCCCGGTAAGTCGCATGACATCTTTCGGAGTGGAAGGAGAAGGAATGTCAAGAATAGATCTGATCTGAGTTGGATTGGCTTCTATCCCTCGTCGCGTGACCATGTATCCAAGAAATTTCCCTGAAGCGACTCCAAAAGCACATTTTGTTGGATTCAATTTCATACCGTACTTCTTCATTGTGTCGAATGCCTACTACAAATGTGTCAGATGTTGTTCGGCTTCTATTGACTTTACCAGCATGTCATCTATATAAACCTCCACGGTCTTCCCTATTTGCTGAGAAAACATTTTGTTCACCATTCGTTGATAAGTTGCTCCAGCATTTTTGAGTCCGAATGGCATCACTTTATAACAATATATGCCTCTGTTGGTGATGAATGCAGTTTTCTCCTGGTCGTTCGGATGCATGAGGATTTGATTGTAGCCTGAATAGGCATCCATGAAACTCAGTAACTCATGGCCTGTTGTAGCATCAACCAAGGAATCAATATGAGGTAATGGGAAGGAATCCTTAGGGCACGCTTTGTTCAAATCTGTGAAGTCGATGCAAACTCTCTATTTCCCATTCTTCTTTCGTACTATCACCACATTAGCTAACCATTCTGGGAATTGAACCTCCTTGATGGCTCCATTTTGTAATAATTTTTGGACTTCTTCATTGATGATCTGATTTCTCTCCGGGGCAAACTTTCTTCTTTTCTGTCTGACGGGAGGGTAGTTTGGATCTACATGGAGCTCATGGGTGATTAATTCTGGGTCGATCCCGGTCATATCTTCGTGTGACCAGGCGAAACAATCATGTCGCTTCATCAAGAAATCAATTAGGTCAGTTCGTAACTTGGGATCCAGATTAACTCCAATTGGTACTTTGTGATCTGCATATTCTGGGTGTATTGAGACTTCGTCTAGCTCCTCCACGCTTGGCTGATCTGGTGGTGTAACACCGGATCCCTCCATTAATTGTTATGCCGACTGAGTTTTCGCCTTTAAAGTAGTCTGGTAACAACTCCTTGAAGCGTGTCGGTCTCCTACAATCTCCTGAATTCCCCATCTTGTGGGAAATTTGAGCACTTGATGATAAGTTGACGAGACTGCCCTCATCTCATGAATCCAAGGTCGGCCAACGATCAAGTTGTAGGCTGAAGGACAATCGAGGACCAAAAATGAAGTCAACTTGTTGATTCCTCCTGCATAGACTGGAAGAGTTATTTCTCCAATGGTGAATTTCTGTTCGCCGCTGAACCCAATAAGAACAGTTGACTTCCTGTTGATCTTTTCTATCTCGGTTCCCATGTCGGAAAGGGCTGCCCTGAAGATGATATTTGCTGACGAACCTGTGTCGACCAAGATTCTTTTGACCATAAAATTTGCAATTTGTAATGAGATTACCAGCGCATCGTGATGCGGATTCATTCGGCTGGAATTGCTGTCGTCTGAAAATTCAATTGTAAGGTTTGTACAAGTCTCCTCTATTGACATAGTCGAATGGAAAAGACCTATTGTGGAAATTCTGGCATGTCGTTTCGCTGCGGAATATGAAACACCACTAACTTCAGAACCACCAGAAATAAAACTTACAATATTGTTGATTGGTGGTGGTGGTATGGGGCCATCTTCTTTGTCATTTCTCCTGGCCATTGTAGCCTTGCCCTTATCTGTGAGCAATTCCTTCAAGTGCCCTTTATTCAACAATTCCAATACTTCCAATCTTAAAGCCACACAATCTGCTGTCGTATGGCCATAATCTCGGTGAAACTCACACCATTTGCTGGTATCTTTTTTGACTGAATAATCTCTGGAGCGTGGGGGCCACCTTACTTCGCCTCCCATCTTCTTGAGTACCGAAACCAGTTCTCCCGGGGAAACAGTAAAATTGTAGTCTGGGAGTCTCTCCCTGTTAGCAGATTTTTCTTGTCCCCTGAAAGTTAACGGTTGGCGTTTGAAGTCCCGGTTGAAATGTTGATTCATTTTCGGAAGATCCTTCCTGTCTGTTGGCTGAGGTGCTTTATTAAGAAATTCTTTGCGCCGTTTAGTAGTATCTTGAGTGTTATTGTATTGCAAACCAGAAAAATTATCCTTTCTCTTGTTCCTCTTGTCTTCTCCCACCTTATTTAAATTTGGGCTCGAGCCATGGCCTGATCCATCGTGTAGCATCGGAATTTAGTGAGTTTCTTGTAAAGTCCGCTTTCTAGAAGAAAACCATTTCTGAATGCTTCTACTGCAGTAGGTTGATGGAGGTCCGGGATAGTTATCCTTTCTTTATTGAAGCGAGCTACGTAACTTCGTAAAGATTCACCTTTCCTTTGCTGGATGGCACAAAGGTCGTCTGAAGTCTTTTCAATCTTGCAAGAACTCGTAAAATGCTCTACAAACTTGTCTACCAGATGTTGGTATGACCCAATGGACCTATACAGGAGATTGATGAACCAAGTTAGGGCTGGACCTGCCAATGTCTCCCCAAATCCTCTGCACATTCTGGCCTCCCACTGTCGAGGGGTCAGACCTGTTGACATCATCTTATATTTGTAATGGATGATGTGGTCGTCTGGGTCAGTAGACCCATCATACATTTCATATATAGAGGGCTGAATTTCCTTGGCAATTCTACAGAGGTGATAGTCTCAAAAAATGGTGTGTCAGAAATTGTCACAGCTCTACTTTTTCTTATTGGCAGTTTGACGCCTGGTAGACTGGACAATATTGCTTCTTTGAACTCTAACATTTCTTTGCGCATGTTGGAGGCGACTTGCTGAGCCTGGTCGGCTGGGGAAATTGGCGGAACTGTATGATTTCTTGGGTGGTCACCCGGTGAAGGAATATCATTTGCCACATCGTTGAATGTTTCCAAAAGATTGGATGGAATCATATCATTGTTGGCATTGCCCGGAGAATCATGTTGTTGAGAGGTGGAAGAGATTAATTCTAACTGCTTTCGAAGGTTTGTATTGGAGCTTCGCATGGTCAAATTCTCCTCCTCCAAAGTTCGTAACCGTTCTTGTAGCATAGATATTTGGGCTGAAGTTGGATCTGGTGTCAGCTCGCTGCTTGAAGCCATGAATGACGGTTAGAATTGTAGACTGTGAAATCTTTTGCTTGCTATAAATCGCCAAGGCCCCATGGTGGGCGCCAAATTGTGGATGCTGGATTTCGCCCGAGGTCCACAATCAGAATTTGTAGGTTGGGGGCATTAACGATCCTGCAAAACAAAGATAGAGTGAACAGGAGTAGACTACCGCCGGTATGGTGGGTGCCGGGTACACTCCAACGCTCAAGTCAGTATAGTGAAATGAGCTGCCATTATGTAATATGCGGAAATAAGGCTTATTATTACCTTACTTTCTTTTGATAGCCGTGAGGGCGGTGACAAAGGAAAGAAATTCTCAGAACTTGTGTCAGAGAATAGAAGTTTGTAAGAATGATGTCAAGCCTGCCTTTGAACCCTGAGTTATCTTCCCTTTTATAGATCTGAAAAGAGATTTTTTTATAGCTGTGATAAAAGCTGGCAATGGGTCTACAATGTGCTGATATATCTGGCTATGGAACCCACAACGTGTTTTGGATCCAACTTTCGGCGTTGCACGTATTTGTGTTTAAAAAAAGTAAAAATAGTTAGTAACAACCATGTTTTATGCTGTCTACTTATTTGGCTTTTTATTTGTAGTGTTATGTACCGGTGGAATAAAGTCTTTTGGGCTGGGTTTTCCAATATGGTTTTTAAGGGCCAATATTTGTGGGCTTTTGGTATTGAATTTTGACGTGAAAAGCCAATTTTACCCTCGGGTCCAAATTTGGCACTTACAACGTGCATATAATATTTTGAATGGTTCAAAGATATTTTATTTGTAGTGTTGAAAACTATAAAATTCATTGTGAGTCTTTGAATTATTCGAAGATGTTTGATATGACCAAACATATGAATTTAAGATAATTAATTCTAAAGTTATTTAATGAATGTGATTCTTACTCAATATTAAACTTCCACGATTCCATTTTGATGGAATTGGTCAGTGGGAGTAATCGAATCTTATATAATTTGATTCGTTGATATTGAGTGTTACCGAATTGGTTTCCAATACCCTTGGGGTTATGCTCCAGTAATACTAATTCATCTCTTTAATTAAATTTCCATTTGTTTCTACAGTTACATATATGATATGTATAATAGAAAATTAGAATATTGAAAGGTTTGAGATTTGAATCTTTCTTTTGTATAATGGTTATATAATTGAAAGTATTTATGCCTTGGAGGTACGAGTGGAAGGTTTATCATTTATTCTATTTAATGGAATATAATATTCTATTTGATAGAATATCTTTTCTATGATCCCGGGTAATAAAATTATTTTGTTACTTGGTGGTTGACATTGGATGTTGACGATTGTAGAAAAGACTTGACTTAGCGAAGTCAAATGAGAAAGTGATAAACTGTGATGGTACTACATAATTAAATGACCCTTAGACATCTTCCGTATAAGTCCAATATGATATCAGAATTATTTACAAAGTATTTGATACTTAATGATTCAGTTATTTTCTTATTGAAGAAAATTATCATGTAACTTATAATGAGAGCGATATTTGATATCAATTCCAGAACTTAGGATTGAACCATAGATTTTAGATTGTTCATGACTTACTACGATCAAGTTTAGAACTTGATTGGGTTTTAATTATGAATTTTTCATAAAATATGCAAACTGTTTATGCAGCAAAAGCAAAGTGAGCTTGATTAAAGGTTTTACCTTTATAGTATGACAGTGAGAAAGGTTTTACTCAGTAATCTATTGTAGATTCTGAGAAAACTTGTCTCTAGTCGCACTAATTGAACAATTAAAGATCCGTTGATTAATGTTGATATTGAACTGTGCATTTTGGCTGAAGAATGTAAAGTGACGTTATTGAATGGTTTCTTCGTATAAGAGGTCTGTCGTGATTTCTTTATTTGAAGAAGTTCATTTTAGAATGGCCATAGAGTTTGTATTCTGCTAAGATCACAGTTTAATATACTAGCTTATGGAGCCTATTATAGACTCAGATAAGCTTTCTAGAAATTCGTGTTCTCTGATTTTGATATCAGTCAGATTGTCTGATTTTATTGAAGTATAGAGAATACGTATTTGTCAGTAGGGTCAGTGGGAGCGTATAAATTTCTTTCTAATATTATATATCTTAAGTCTTATTTTCTCTGTGTTAGTAGTGTGAGTGGTCTCTGTTATATTTTATATAAAGTTTTATATATATAATATAAAACTAAGAGACTTGTGAGATACTCCCATTAATCGCATATTAGATATGATCTAGTAAAGGACATAGTAAGACTATCTGTATGACAGTTTGTATAACTGTTTAACAGTTAACGTGTCTTTTATATATATAGTATTTATCTTTCGTAAAGGATGACACCTTTGTCGAAATATAGATTGATTAGAATGTCTAGGCAATTTTATGCATCATAAGATGATGGCCTAATGAATACTGTATAATGTGCGATTAAAGATATCAATTTAATCGTAATAGTTACGAGTTATTTTGATATGTAATAGACCATATGATGTGTCTTGAAACATGTTCTTTGTGATATTTGAGATATTATGAACGAGTTTCTTATTCATGGAGAATTTATTCTACAACCATAAGATCATATTAGTTTTGATTCTAATTATGATGTTAGATGGTCTATGTCATCTAAAGTTAGAAAAGATACAGTGAGAGTGTCACCGTTGGTTCTACTAAACTAGTGGAATCAGTTACAACTTAGGAAGTATTGAATTATGAAGTTACATAGTGACTCTATAAATTAGAAGTTTTCATATTATTGTAGTGTTTGCGATTGTCAGGTTCATATCACAATCAGGAAAGTTCGCATCGTTAAAGAAATTTTCGCCCATGATAATGTCCCTAACATTGATCTTTTCAGCCATCTTAATTGCAATAGTCTAACTATTCAATTAGGAATTTCGGGTACAGTCCAACTGTTAAAATAAAATAATAAAATATTAATCCAACTAATATAAATATATAATGACCAAAATAATTTGAAAGCACGTATTTAGCAAGTATTAAACGAAATTTCAAATTTAATACTGGCCTCCCACTATTTTTCGGCGAGCTTCTAACCCTCTGTTGAGTACTCAGGAAACCTAGTTTCCTAGTGGGCTAAGATCCCGTTAAATAACACACAACCTTGATTTTGGCCAACAAGCTGTATGAAACTTAACTACGTAGATCTCTAAGATCAATTGGATCTCATCCAATTCCTAGATCCGGTAGATGGACCTCCAAGTCTGAAACATATATCTAATATATGTAAATATATCTAATATATTTCCTAACATTTTCCTCTGAATCAACTAAGCTTTGGCTTTGGCTCAACAAGCTTAATGATTCCAGTTAAGTGCGACCCATTGACAGTGGGAAAGCTTTATAATCCATATCGATGAACAAGAAGTGACCTTGACTTTGGCCAACAAGTCACAACTGCCCAAGACATGCGATATATAACAAAGCCTTTGTGGTTCAAACACATCTGTGATGGACATTGATCTTGACTTTGGCCAACAAACCAATGCCAATCTTGGATCTTGAGAAAGAACCACTCAATGGAAGGAAAACGCTTAATATTTGATTGGGGGTTTTTCGCGTAATTATAAAAGCATAATAAGGCGCGAAATAAATAATAATGATATGCAGATGAATATGTAATACAATTTGTTCCTAGAACAAATCTCTCTTTTTCCTATCTCCCGCTAGCATTATTCTTACTTCTACCCAATTACATAATATAATAAAGAAACTTCATTTACATTGAGGGGAATTGGTGAGAAGAGAAGTACAAAGAGATAAATAGACAATAGGTTGGACACGCAGGTCCAATTTAATAAATTTTTAATTTATTACAATAATTTTCAAAATTGCTCTCACCCTTCTAATATTCATCCGATATAAATTATTCATACAATACATCTATGTATTCACAAAAAGCATGTTATGCAATCAATCTAATCCAATTAATTAATCTTTAAATTAATGACCATCTAATGTTCAAACAACGATTTAATTTGCGCGAGTCCAACTCGTTTAAGAATAAGTACTCATAGTACGTATTCTTGAATTATATCGAACTACAATTTTAAATCCAATTTAATTTGTATCCAATACTAATTCAAATTTAATTCCGAATTAAATAATTATACTTATTTTAGTGCATTTTAGACTTAGATTCTAAATCTAATCTAAATGGGTCTCAAATGCCCAATTAGTATCCAATACCTTTTAATTAAAGTCCAATGAGCTTTTAATTAATTCTTATAGCATGAGTTTTGGCCAATATGGATCCAATTCAAGATGCCAAGGCCCAATTAGGAATCACTATTTGCCATAAAATCAATTTTGGCCCATTAGAGCCAACTAAATATTAAAAGGTCCAAAAGTTATATTTGGACTTTATGGAATGATTTTAGGCCCAATATGGATCCAATCCAATTATCCTAAACCAAGCTTAGCCCAACCAAGCCTATTAAGTCCAAATACAACAAAATTAGCTCAATCCAATTTTAAAGACCAATTTTCTTACTAACATAATATTCTAAATATCACATTAATTTAATTAAAGTGTAATTGTCATAATTAATTAGTTAAACTAACATTTCCAAAACAACAATTAAACTAATTAATCATGTTTTAATATATTCAATTCATGTTCAACACAATTAAAGCAAAATCAATCAATTTCATGCTTATGTTATTCACGACAATCTCAAGAAATAATATCCAATTTTGATTTCAATCAAATTAAATCAACAATCAATATTCATTTCATGCTTTAAACATATCTAATAGTCTAAAATCAAAAAATCACCATGATACATGCAAAGATAGTATTCGGCCAAGGCTAAGGAAATTAGGGAAAATTTTATCCAACTCATTTTCTCAATTCCTAAGATGCATAAATCTAATTCATCATCATCCAAGCTCAACCAAAAAACCAATTTGAAGAAATCATGCTCTAAACACAAAATCCCCAAATTAAAGTATATAAACCCTAGAATAAAATCATGCTTAGAAAAGGCTCTTGATACCATTGTTAGTGTTCCTAGAACATGCCAATGATCTCTAAGTCATGATTTCATGTGAATAAAATCAAAGAAGTTGTCGAAGTACTTACAATGATCAGATGTTGAGATTTCAAAAATCTTTTTATTTCGGAAGCTCTAAGCTTTGTGTTGAATCTTTAATTCCAAAGGTGAGTTTCCCTATCACATTAATCAACTCTTGAAGTGCTAGCTTTTTTATTTTTTATTTTTTGTTTTCTAAAACAATTACAACTTATGAAAGTCAAACTCCAAAAGTTGGTATATGTTTTACCAAAAGCATAAGCAAAAGTGTTGGAGGGAAAATGGCAATTAATGCCTTCAACCACTTCCATCACTCAAGTTGACACTTGATAGACTAGTGATATAAGTTTGTGGGACTCACTTTAATTCAAAATTCAAGTGGCTTGCTTAACACACTTCGGGCTCGGGTTCGTTTAATCCGATTAAACAAATTTTCCGTCGCGACGTAATTAAATCCAATTTAATTAAATAATAATGCCTAGCAAAATTATTACGAAAGTCGCTCACAAATTAACTCTAAATTAATTCGTTCACCCGAATTAAAATCCAATTTTAATTTCGCTTTGAAATCTAATTTCAATTAATATATCAAATATATTATTTAATCGATTAATTCCAAATTAATCGCGTTCTCTCTTCTAATCGAATTTTATCCCAGATAAATTTTTACCGCAATTAATCCCAGATTAATTTTCTCTCGTTAAATTAATCATAGATTAATTCTATTTCGAGTCAAAAGTTATCGGTGAATCTTTGGGAAACGACCCAAGAGATCCCTGGATATGTTGGCAGTAAATCTGGTCGTCGGAATATCCGAACACGTGCGTACCCCGTACCACGTTCTTACCGATTTACAAGACATGGTTGACTTCTCGCAAAGCACCGTGCCTATCCAATTCTCCAAAAATATTCCACAAAGAATATATAATCTTTATCAAGTGTAGTATACTAAGTATTGCGTATTACGATCCAGTATCGGATGTCACATGTTAGGCATGAGGCTGAAATTATGTATGCCCCGTACGAAACATATATCAGATCACTAGCAACTAGTCTCTGTAATCGGATAATCATTGTGGACTCCGGAATTCGCCAAGGGTCCTCAATCAGAATTTGTAAGTTGGGCACTAGCAATCCTGCAAAAAACAAAGTAGAGTGGACGAGAGTAGGCTACCACCGGTGTGGTGGATACCGGATATACTCTGACGCCCAAGTCAGTGGCACGAAATAAATTTGTAAAGTGGGAAAGCAAGGTTGAATATTACCTCTACTTCCTTTGTTTGGCCGTGAGGGCCGTGTAATATATGAGGGGATCAAGGATTGAGAGCATGAAGTATTAGGTTGAGAGAAATGAGACTTGAATGAATTCTTCCCGTATTCTTTTCATATTTATAGATAAAACATGATCTGATGTTGGTGTATTTGGTAATGGTTTTGGAGTAAGTGAGGATTAATGCTAGAATTAGGTTAAGTGGAGTGGTGGGTGATTAATGCTAGAATTAGGTTAAGTGGAGTGGTGGGTGATTAATGCTAGAGTTAGGTGGAGTGGTCATGCTTTTTGTTAGTTTATGATTTAATTGTAATCAAATAATACATAATTCTTTGGGCTTTGGTCCTTATTTTCGGGCCTAACATGCTGATGGGCTTAAGGTGAAAGACAGTTTTACCCTTGGACCAAATTTGGCCCATACAGTTTATCCCTTACTCTCTAAGTCAAAGAATTTTTGTTTTAGAGAGTATATTTATCCGTGTCGTATGTGAAAAAAGAGCGTAAGAGTGTATTACCTTCTTCCAAATGTCGTACCAAAATATATACAAAAACGTGGGTTTCTGTTTGCATGCATCTGAGGAAGTTTTTTTAGCTTATTGATTTATCTAGGGTCATGGAGTACGTGTCTTTGACCGAACTGAAATAGAGTTTCAGGAGTTCATGAGTCCAGAGGATGTTCCTTGTCGACTGAACCAAACGATAGTTCAGGAGTATGCTTTGACTCGACATGAGTCCAGGGGAATGTCCCTTATCGACTGAACCAAATGGTGGTTCAGGAGTTTACTTGACTTGACATGAGTCCAGGGGAATGTCCCTTGTCGACTGAACCAAACGGTGGTTCAGGAGTTTACTTGACTCGACATGAGTCCAGGGGAATGTCTCTTATCGACTGAACCAAACGGTGGTTCAGGAGTTTACTTGACTCGACATGAGTCAGGGGAATGTCCCTTGTCGACTGAACCAAACGGTGGTTCATGAGTTTACTTGACTCGACATGAGTCAGGGGAATATCCCTTGTCGACTGAACCAAACGGTGGTTCAGGAGTTTACTTGACTCGACATGAGTCAGGGGAATGTCCCTTGTCGACTGAACCAAACGGTGGTTCAGGAGTTTACTTGACTCGACATGAGTCCAGGGGAATGTCCCTTGTCGACTGAACCAAACGGTGGTTCAGGAGTTTACTTAACTCGACATGAGTCAGTGGAATGTCCCTTGTCGACTGAACCAAACGGTGGTTCAGGAGTTTACTGGACTCGACATGAGTCAGGGGAATGTCCCTTGTCGACTGAACCAAACGGTGGTTCAGGAGTTTACTTGACTCGACATGAGTCAGGGGAATGTCCCTTGTCGACTGAACCAAACGGTGATTCAGGAGTTTACTTGACTCGACATGAGTCTAGGGGAATGTCCATTGTCGACTGAACCAAACGGTGGTTCAGGAGTTTACTTGACTCGACATGAGTCCAGGGGAATGTCCCTTGTCGACTGAACCAAACGGTGGTTCAAGAGTTTACTTGACTCGACATGAGTCCAGGGGAATGTCCCTTGTCGACTGAACCAAACGGTGGTTCAGGAGTTTACTTGACTCGACATGAGTCAGGGGAATGTCCCTTTTCGACTGAACCAAACGGTGGTTCAGGAGTTTACTGGACTCGACATGAGTCAGGGGAATGTCCCTTGTCGACTGAACCAAACGGTGGTTTAGGAGTTTACTTGACTCGACATGAGTCCAGGGGAATGTCTCTTGTCGACTGAACCAAACGGTGGTTCAGGAGTTTACTTGACTCGACATGAATCCAGGGGAATGTCCCTTGTCGACTGAACCAAACGGTGGTTCAAGAGTTTACTTGACTCGACATGAATCTAGGGGAATGTCCCTTGTCGACTGAACCAAACGGTGGTTCAGGAGTTTACTTGACTCGACATGAGTCAGGGGAATGTCCCTTGTCGACTGTACCAGACGGTGGTTCAGGAGTTTACTTGACTCGACATGAGTCAGGGGAATGTCCCTTGTCGACTGAACCAAACGGTGGTTCAGGAGTTTACTTGACTCGACATGAGTCCAGGAGATGGTGAAGATCTCTAGGTTTTCCACATGTCATCAAATAGAGCAAAACCTAACGGCAAATACGAGGCGTCTTTTTGGCGGGAAAATAAACCGCCTCAAAGTAGTATAAGAGTGGCTTCGTAGGTTCATTTGCTCCATTCACACTTATCAGCGAGTTGGGAGAAAGCTTCAAAATTTCTAAGGTACTCTTCATAACCTTCTTCATGTTCTTCATTTCCTTTCAATGTTCTAGAGTAGATTCAAACTTTTCTTAGCCAATTTACGTAGTTTGATCTCTTGAAACTAAGTTTGTTTGGTGGAATCTTGTTTGGAGAATTGGTAGTGAGTTTGATCTTTAGGAAACATAATCCCTAGGAAATTTTTGTTTATTAGCCAATTAGTGAAAAAATGTCGAGTGGAGACTCCTTAGATAGCTTAGGCAAGCAAATTGATACATATGTAGAAGAGTCGTCGAGTGAACCCACTGAAGAGGCATCAATGAGGGAATGGGCGCGTCAAGAATTCTTCAAAGAAGGACCAGTTACTGTTTTGTCGAGCCAAGTTCCTATGCTTGCGATTCCCATCAGGTCAATAGCAGCAATAGGGGAGTCGAGTGGTCCGGTTAGCACAAGTGAACTGACCAATTTATTAACAAAAAACCCAGCAAGTCGAATGACAGAAAGTCTGCTAATGGAGCTTAGGTGTAAATATAGATTTCCAAAGTCGATGGAATTAAGGGTTCCTTTGCCGACTGAAAGGATAGACTACAAAGTTGACGGGTGGATTGGATTTTATGTACGGCCCTTTACTGATGGTCTCAGGTTTCCTATTCCAAGGTTAGCTTGTGAGGTTTTATATCACTATGGGATTGCTCATTCACAGTTGATGCCTAATGCTTGGAGGATTCTGTTGTCGATTGAGTGCTTATCTTTCGAAAAAGGTTTATTTTTTGAAGTGAAGGACATCGCATATTCATACTACTTGAAAAAGCATTTAACCGAGAAAGGGAGGTATACTTTGTATCTTCATCGAAAGAGAGAACAGTTAATAATGGGTTTGCCGACAAACGATAGGGGTAATTGGCAGTCTGATTACTTCTTCGTGAGGAATGAGGGGGTTTTTGGGTCGACTGGAATGGGTCGTGTCTCTGAGTACTGGAGTTTAATTAGTGAGTATCGATACTTTCTATATAATGATGTAATGTATTGTCGTATGCAGCTAATCAACTTGTTATATGTCTTGCAGGTCCTTTCAAAAACAGGTCATTCGACAGAACCCCCAAAATCCTTTCTAATACCCAAGCTCTTACAACTCTTCCTGTCGAAGAAAGAGATTGGAGGATTATTTTGGTAGAAAGAAGACTAAGGAAGACACTAGTGTGGAAAGAAATCTTCGAATCTGAAGGTATATCTACGCCTTTGGCACTTTGTAATCAAGTATTGGAAGTCATCAATTCTACCTGGTCGATTCATGTACTCTACGGGGGGGTTTTTTTTAAAAGCCTTTAACTCCAAGAGAAATTTTATGCGCAGAGGACATAATGTCGAGACCAGTTAAGGTTGCTTCAATTGATGAACTGAAGAGTAGAAAGAAGGTCAGGAAGCTGAAAATGAAGGAACCAGAGGAGAGTGTTCCTGAATTGCCTCAGCCTCAGTCGACTGAAATTCTACCAATCAAGGAGAAGTCGACTGGAATTGTTGTGAAGGAGGAAAGAGGAAGGCAGCTGAAGTTGAAGATGATTTTGAGAATATCACTGTCAAAATCCCCACAGGGTCGACTGCAATTTCAGACCCGTCGAGTCTTAATCCTTTTATTAAGGACCTCCTGTTGGAAGAAGATGATCGAAGGCTCACTCAAATTGGGGCTGTCGAAGCAATGAAGAAGTCGGCTGCATTGAATTACCAGGTAAATAAATTTAAACATGAAATCTATAACAGTTTGTCGAACGATGCTTAGTCGTATATACTTTTTCAGGCCATGGAGTGCAGTCTTTTCATGCAGCGCCAAGCGGATTTGATGCTGAGGAAGCAAAAAGATATGGAGAAGTCGATGGGGATTATGAGGAAGGAGATGGCTGAAATGAAGACTTCTTTTGAGAAGAAGAATCAGGAGAATCTGGAATTGGCGAAAGAGCTGGTGGAAGCGAAGGCCACACTCAAGATGGAGAAGGAGATTTCTGAAGTGATGATTGAAAATTATAAGGCGGCCTTTGATAATGTAAAGAAGGAGAATAGTGCCCTTGTCGAGGAGATTGAAGGGATTGCTCTTGAATCCATGATGAAAGAGAGGAGTGACTTGATGAAGGACTTCATCGAAGGAAGAACTGGTTCTTGGGAGCCACAAAAATGGATTCAAGAGTATGATCATTTCATATCAGGGCATTCTTCAACAAACGAAGAAGGTGTAGAGGGAAGGGTGGGAGATAGAGTCGAAGAAGGTTGGGGAGGAGAGCAAAGAATCTGAAATGCTGATTGGCCCTGAAGGTGAGGAGAGGGCGATTGAAGTTGTGGAGGAGAAAATAGAAGGTCAGGGGAAGAAAAGGAGGATGCCAATCGGATGGAGATTGTCACTGCTGAACCAGTTCAAGATGTTCCTGCCCCGGATGTAGCTTGAAAAGTTTTAATTGTATAATTGACTTTCTTGTACTTAATATTTTATTTGATCAATGATAAAAACTTTTGACTATTTTTTTTATTTTTTTTTATACGTCGAATCAAATTACACAAGCATAACGTTAAATTTAAACAATAGTATGTAATCATTACCGGTAGAATCGTTTAAGGTGTATTGCATTCCAGCTGTTGTGAACTTGTTTTCCCTCTTTGGTTTGTAATTTGTAGGCTCCATGCCCAATAACTTTAGTGATGACGTATGGACCTTCCCAGTTTGGCCCCAATTTCCCATCTCCAATTTCCTTGGTATTTTGGAAAACCTTTCGTAGTACCCAATCTCCTTCTTGAAAAGTTCTGCTCCTCACATTCTTGTTAAAATATCTCGCCATTCTTTGTCGATGAGATGCAAGTCGTATGGTTGCCTTTTCTCGTCTTTCGTCGATTGTGTCTAGATTCATATACATCAACTGTTGATTTGCCTCATCACCAGCGTACTGGTAGCGTAGAGAAGGAATGGTTTCTTCGATTGGAATTACTGCTCTGCCTCTGTTCAAATGCCAAAGAGAAAGGAGTTTCTCCAGTGGAAGAACGGATGGTCGTTCTGTAGGACCACAATACTCCAGGAAGCTCGTCTGCCCATGATCTTTTCGCCTTCTCCAATCTTTTCTTCAAAGTATTCAAAAGTGTCTTGTTAGAAGACTCGGCTTGCCCATTAGCTTGTGGAAAGCGTGGGGTTGAAAAACTTAACTTGATCCCCCAATTTTTACAAAAGTCTTGAAAATGTCGGCTAATAAACTGGGAGCCATTATCTGTTACAATCTCCTTGGGAATGCCGAAACGACATATGATGTTTTTCCAGACAAATGTTTGAACTTCTTTATCTCGTATTTTGGCAAAGGAGTCTGCTTCAATCCACTTTGAAAAATAATCTGTCAAGACTAGCATGTAGACTCGTTGTCCAGGGGCGGTTGGTAGCTTCCCTACAATATCCATACCCCACTTCATGAACGGCATGGGGATAGGATAGGATTCAGCTTTTCTGGTGGAAGATGTGGAATAGGAGCGAATCTCTGACACTTTTCACACTTCTTCGTGTAATTGACTGAATCAATTCTCATAGTTGGCCAATAATACCCAGTCGAATGGGCGCGTGAGGCAAGGCTTCGTCCTCCAGAATGATTTCCGCATTCTCCTTCGTGCAATTCTGATAGTACATGTTGTGCTTGATCATGAGTAAGACATTTCAAGTAGGGTCCAGAGAACGACCTTTTCAATAGTTGTCCATTAAATATGGTGAATCTTGCTGCCTGCCTTTGAATCTTTCTTGCTTCATTTCTATCTTCGGGAAGCAGTCCATCTTGCAAGTATTTCATGAGTGGTGTCATCCACGAGTCGTCTGAAGTGATGGTGCTGATCTCCTTGTTCTCCTTCCAAATTGATGGCCAATTTAAATACACTACTGGAATTGATTGTAGTTTGTCTCCATGCATCGTCGACCCAAGGGTAGCCAACGCGTCTGCATGAGTGTTTTCACTTCTTGAAACCTGAGATATGTTGAATTCTTGAAATGTCGCCTGGACTTCTTTAACTTTCTGCAAGTAGGATAACATTTGAGGGTCTCGTGCCTGATATGAACCTTGGAGCTGATTCACTATCAATTGGGAGTCTGATTTCACTTCGATTCTCCTTCCCCCAAGCTCTTTGACCAAGCTGATTCCTGCTATCAAAGCTTCATATTCTGCTTCATTGTTTGTAACTCGGAATCCACATTTGATTGCTTGTTGTAGTATGTCCCCATCAGGAGTAGTGATAACTATGCCAAGGCCGCACCCTTTCTTATTGCTAGAACCGTCGACTGAAAGTTTCCAAAGTGAATTTGATTGGATTGAATTGACTTTGGTACCTTCCAAGAGATTCTGAGTTGGACTGAAATCTGCTACAAAGTCAGCCAAGGCTTGAGATTTGATTGTTGTTCTGGGCTGGTAAGTGATGTCGTGTTCTCCCAATTCGACAGCCCATTTTGTTAATCTTTCAGTCAACTCTGGCTTGTGTAGTATGCTCCTCAAATGGTACTCCGAGTAAACTGTGATAGGATGCCCTTGAAAGTATGGTCGTAGCTTCCTGGCTGACATTACCAAGGCCAGTACCAATTTCTCCAAATGTAAATAACGTGACTCCGTATCAAGTAATGCTTTGCTTACATAGTAGACTGGAAGTTGGGTGCCGTTCTCTTCTCGAATTAAAACAACGCTCACAACTTGGTTTGACACTCCCAAGTACAAGAATAACCTTTCGTTGTCGAGTGGTTTTGACAACAATGGTGGTGATGTTAAGTACTGCTTCAGCTCTTTCAGAGCTTGTTCGCAGGCGGGAGTCCATTCAAAGTTTTTTGTCTTTTTAATGGCTGAAAATAACATAAAACTTTTGTCTGTCGACTTGGAGATGAATCTGTTCAGCGCATCAATTCTCCCTGCTAGTCGCATGACTTCCTTTGGGCAGGTTGGAGAAGGAATTTCAAGTATGGACCTGATTTGATCTGGATTTGCCTCAATCCCTCGTTGTGTAACGACATATCCCAAGAATTTCCCAAAAGCTACTCCAAACGCACATTTTATTGGATTCAATTTCATCTCATACTTATTCATCACCTTGAATGCTTCTTCCAGGTGCTGCAGATGCTGATCAGATTTCGATGATTTCACCAACATGTCGTCTACATACACCTCCATTGTTTTTCCAATATGTTGTGAGAACATTTTATTGACCATTCTCTGATATGTAGCACCTGCATTTTTGAGACCAAAGGGCATTACCTTGTAACAGAATATGCCCCTATTGGTCATGAAAGCTGTTTTCTCTTGGTCGTCTGGATGCATAAGGATTTGATTGTACCCAGAATATGCATCCATAAAACTTAGCAATTCGTGTCCAGCTGTAGCATCAACCATTTGATCAATATGAGGCAATGGGAATGAATCTTTTGGGCATGCTTTGTTCAAATCTGTGAAGTCGATACAAACTCTCAATTTTCCATTCTTCTTTCGTACCACCACCACATTGGCTAACCAGGCTGGGAATTGAACTTCTTTAATGGCACCATTTTGTAACAATTTTTGGATTTCTTCATCAATGATCTGGTTTCTTTCTGGGGCAAACTTCCTTCTTTTCTGTTGATTGGAGGGTAGTCTGGATCCACATGGAGTTGATGAGTAATCAAGCTGGGGTCAATCACAGTCATGTCTTCATGCGACCAAGCGAACTGGTTCATGCCGTTTTCGCAAAAATTCACTTAAGTCTGCCCGTAGTCTGGGATCTAGATTTGCTCCAATTTGAGTTTTATGGTCTACATATTTGTCATGGATTTGAACCTCATCCAATTCTTCAATATTTGGAAGTGTGGGCTCCTGCGAATGAGGTTCGTTCTGTAATTGCTATGCTGAATGGACCTTTGCCTTCATTGTCGTCTGGTAGCATCCTCTGGAAGCAACTCTATCTCCCCTTATCTATTGAATTCCCCACTTTGTAGGAAACTTTAGAGTTTGATGATAGGTGGACGATACTGCCCTCATTTCATTGAATCCATGGCCTCCCAATAATTAGATTGTAGGCTGAAGGACAATCCAGGACTAGGAAGGTTGTCATTTTGTTGATTCCCCCTGCGTAGACTGGAAGGCTTATTTCTCCCAAAGTAATTTTTGTTCACCACTGAATCCAATCAATACAATCGTCCTTTTGTTAATTTTCTCTAATTCAGCTCCCATGTCTGCCAAGACTGTTGTAAAGATGATGTTGGCAGAGGATCCTGTATCTACCAGAACTCGTTTGATCATGAAATTTGCCACCTGTAGAGAGATTACTAAGGCGTCATGATGAGGGTTCATGCTACCAGAGTTGATGTCGTCTGGAAACTCCATTATTAGGTTTGTAAATACTTTTTCTAAAGACGTCGTGGAATGTTGAAGGCTTGACACAATCGCTCTGGAATGTCGTTTGGCTGCTGAATATGATACTCCACTAATCTCTGATCCTCCTGAAATGAAATTCACGGTGTTATCAATTGGTGGAGGTTGAATTGGTGCTTCCCCATGTCCATCCTTCTCGTTCCTCTGAGCTAAAGTAGCTTGCCCCTTCTCCGTAAGTAGATCCCTTAAAAACCCTTTGTTCAACAACTCAAGTACTTCCAACCTCAACGCCACACATTCAGCTGTGGTATGGCCGTAGTCTCGATGGAACTCACACCATTTGTTTGTGTCTTTATTTTTGAAACTTTCTCTGTTGCGTGGTGGCCATTTTACTTCATTTCCCATCTTTTTAAGTACCAGACTAACTAACTCTCCCGGAGATATAGAAAAATTGTAGTCTGAGAGTCTGGGTTTTTCCACCGGAATTGTTTCCCGAGCTCTGTATGGTGGAGGTCTTTGATCAAAACCTTTTTGGAGGGGCTGATGTTCTTTCCTTGGGTGGTTCCATTTCTCCGAATGACGCTTAAGCATCATATTTGTAAATTCTTTATGTCGTTTGGTAGAATGGGCTGTTCTTTCGCTTTGTATGTTGGAGGAAATGTCTTTCCTTTTATTCCTTTTATCTTTTTCCCACCTGATTTCGACTTGGGCTCGAGCCATAACCTGGTCCATCTTGTAGCACCGGAACTTGGTCAGCTTTTTGTAGAGTCCACTTTCACAAAGTAACCCATTCCTGAAAGCCTCCACAGCTGTTGGTTGATGAAGGTCTGGAATTGTTATTCTTTCTTTGTTGAATCGAGCAACATAGCTTCGCAATGATTCTCCCCTCCGTTGTAGGATGGCACTAAGATCATCAGTAGTTTTTTCAAGTTTGCAAGAGCTGGCGAAATGTTCAACAAATTTGTCTGCTAATTGTTGATAAGATTTGATGGATCTGTATGGTAGGTTGATGAACCATGTAAGAGCTGGACCACCCAAAGTTTCTCCAAATCCTCTACACATTCCAGCTTCCCATTGATGAGGAGCTAAGCCTGTTGACATCATTTTGTATTTATAATGAATGACATGGTCGTCTGGGTCAGTGGATCCATCGTATAACTTCATGTCTGGTGGGCTAAACTTCCGTGGTAGCTCAACAGATGTTATCGTCTCAATGAAAGGGGTATCTGAAATGGTTCCAGCTCTACTCTTCTTCATTGGGAGTTTCACCCCTGGTAGACTGGACATAATTGCTTCTTTAAATTCTTTCATTTCCTTTCTCATTGTGATGACAATTTGCTGGGCTTAGTTGACTGGTGAACTTGGTAAGTTCCTCTGGTTCTCACCATTTGATGGAACGTCGTCTGTTGTTTCGTCGAATGCTCCTTGAAGGTTAGCTGGAGTGATCCGGTTGTTGTGTTGTTCTGATATATTGTGAAGCCGCGTGGGTGATGAAAGTAGTTCCAACTGTTTTTGGAGGTTTATGTTGGAACTACGAAAGGTAGAATTCTCTTCTTCTAAAGCTTTCAATCTGTCTTGTAGCATGGCCAATTGTGATGCCACTGGATCAGGTGTTTGTTCATTGCTTGAAGTCATGAGTGACTAAGCGATGAGTGTTTGTAGGGTGGAAAGCCTTTGTCTGCAAATTATTGCTAGGGCCCCACGGTGGGCGCCAAATTGTGGACTCTGGAATTCGCCAAGGGTCCTCAATCAGAATTTGTAAGTTGGGCACTAGCAATCCTGCAAAAAACAAAGTAGAGTGGACGAGAGTAGGCTACCACCGGTGTGGTGGATACCGGGTATACTCCGACGCCCAAGTCAGTGGCACGAAATAAATTTGTAAAGTGGGAAAGCAAGGTTGAATATTACCTCTACTTCCTTTGTTTGGCCGTGAGGGCCGTGTAATATATGAGGGGATCAATGATTGAGAGCATGAAGTATTAGGGTGAGAGAAATGAGACTTGAATGAATTCTTCCCGTATTCTTTTCATATTTATAGATAAAACATGATCTGATGTGGTGTATTGGTAATGGTTTTGGAGTAAGTGAGGATTAATGCTAGAATTAGGTTAAGTGGAGTGGTGGGTGATTAATGCTAGAATTAGGTTAAGTGGAGTGGTGGGTGATTAATGCTAGAGTTAGGTGGAGTGGTCATGCTTTTTGTTAGTTTATGATTTAATTGTAATCAAATAATACATAATTCTTGGGCTTTGGTCCTTATTTTCGGGCCTAACATGCTGATGGGCTTAAGGTGAAAAACAGTTTTACCATTGGACCAAATTTGGCCCATACAATCATGACCTTGTCATATTATCCCGATAGCTGCAACATTTAAGAGTACTAGTTTTGTATCTTTGCGTGATCATCATCTCCATATGACTGAAGTGATAATTCCTTCTTGACATCACACCCAATACACTACGATTCTCAGTAAACCCATAAGAGGCGTACACAGAACCTGTTAAAGCCCCGGACGACCAAAACCAAAGCGTACTGATTGTCGCAAGTATTAGCGATGCAAGTCTCAAGTTAAGACCAAATACACCTACCTTGATTCGGATTCCCATAGACACATAGTCACACTACCAATGGGATTCCGAATGGTCTATCCAGAGCGAATCTGTTCCCGATCTAACGGCAAACAGAACCTCCTATCACACTTGCATAAATATCCAATACTTAAATATATGAGAACTATGTCGTTACACTTCCATAACGCGCACAAGTGCAATACTAGCCTATTCCGCATTATCGATGTCCAGTCTCGATAATACTACGACTAGAGATATTTAATGATTAAACCTTTCATGGATTGATATTGTATCATATCTTATTATTCCGGAACTAATCATAAGGACTTTTATCATTTATATATATTCAAGTAATCTAATTACAAAATGATAAAATAGTAATTTCCTTGGTCACATAGTTAATTTGTACAAAAACCATAATATTTTTTATAAATAATGATGCTATGGGTCATAATTGTCCAAAATCTCGACCCAAATTTCCACCCTTACTTTTGAGTGATATGGCTATGATGGATCGGGTCAACCCACCCGTCCTTTAAATCGGGTCTGTGACCGCCCGGCTTAATACACAGGAAAAGAAAGATGAATTACGCAGGTTTTGGGTAGGGTTTAAAGGCGGTTGCGCCATTTTTTTCTCCTTTATTCGAGATTTGTTATTCCTTCTCTGTTTCTGCTTTTCATCTTATTTTCTTTCTTTCTTTCTTTCATACTTATTTATTAATTTTCTCAGAAAGTTTTGCATCATTTCATTAAATTCTAAGATCATCATCTTCTCTGCATCCGCTAATCCCATCCTCTTTTCTTTATTCATCACACCATCAAACGAGTCTTCATTAAAACATGTGGAGAAACTTAGCCAGGCAAGCTTCTTCTAGAAAGTTTAAATTTTCCACTTGTAATTTTCTCGAGAAAAAACACCTCCAGAGACCCAATCACTCTTAGATTCTTCGTACCCACTTCTTGGTTTTCGTCGAACAAGTGTTTTGTCATCTGAAAAACACAACTTGGGTCATTCAAATTTCACCAGATCGATAAACCCTTATGGGGTTCTTATTAATAGAAGTTATGCAAGTGCTGCAGAAGCAATTGCTTCAGAATCAGTGCTTTCGGTTTCTGAAGAAGTGCAGGAATTGATAGAGCAATTTAATAAACAAGGAGTGAGCATGATTGATTCGTCAACAGCACCTCATAGGCAGACAAATAAAATGATTTTTGGGATGGGCTCGGCAAAGTACTACATGTTAATGCGTAGGCAAATCAAGATGGAGACTGAAGCATGGGAACAGGCTGCCAAGGAGTATCAAGAGCTTTTAGCTGACATGTGTGAGAAACAGCTTGCACCGAATTTGCCTTATGTTAAGTCCTTGTTTCTTGTTTGGTTTGAGCCTCTAAGGGATGCAATTGCTAAAGACCAAGAAACTGCTAAGGCTAAGTGGGCACATATAACTTATGAACCGTATTTTAAAGAGTTGCCGGCTGATATGATGGCAGTTATTGCTATGCATAAGTTGGTGGGATTGTTGATGACAAATGCAGGAGAAGCTGGCTGTGTTAGAGTGGTACAGGCCGCTTGCCAGATAGGCGAAGCCATTGAAAATGAGGTCGGTAAACTAACTCTTCGTAAACATAATGTTGTTTTCATAATTGTGTTGCTTGGGCTTATTGAGCATATTTTTTGCAATATACATGATTGATATAGTTTGTGGTTAAAGAAATGAAATCAAAGCTTTATTCATCCTTGAGTTGTTTTCACAAACCTGGTGATCGCGATTTTCACACTTTACGCAAGCGCACGTATCGCTCAAGTAATATAAAAAGTTATCGATCCCACGAGAACTTATATCCTACTTTACTAATTGTTGAAACTAACTGCTTACAAGTATCTAATTGAAGTCGGAATATGATTATTGATTGGAGTTTGATTATAACTACATTAATAAAATTACGATAGATTCCAAAATTAATCAATGAAGACAAAATATCTAGGGTTATGAATCTACCCAATATTATCCTAAACATGAATTGATTCTACTATACTTATGTAATTCAATGGCTTATTAACTTGGAACACTAAAATATCCACTAACCTCTTTCGATGGTCAAGTGCAAATATCCAAAGTAACTTAATTTCTATGTCAACTAAAGAACTCCAAATTCATTAAGGTCAAGTTCTAATTATGGCTACACCCGCCCTACATGTATATTTCTATTGGGGGGAAATCCCTAAAATGAGATCGTGTGCTATTGAATCTAAGGCTAAACCTAAAATCTCTTTATTAAATTCATCTAAGTTTACCACATCAATCCTATTGGTGATCAAGCAATAAGAAGCATTAAGATCTAGATTCAATAAACAAACCAAATCATTACACAAAATATAAGAAAATTCAATTTATAAACTCATGAATATTGGATTTCATCACAACCCTATATTAAGATTTAGTTACAACACATAATAGAGATTACTAAATGAATAATCAAAGTTGAACATAATATCATAAAAGAGAAGGAAAGAGTAAACTCTATTGAAGACGACAGCCTTCCTCTTGCTCGATGTTGTACCCCGATGCTATGCTTTGCTTGATGTGTCTTGCTCTCTCTCAAAGATCACCTTGAAATCTTTGAAAGTAGGGTTTGAGACTCTCCCAACTTATCTCGAAGGCTTGGAACAAGCTCTCTTACATAGGGGGCTACGGGTCCTTCTTCAGTACATTTCCTTAACAGCCTGGAACGCGTGGGCGCGTCGAGACACGAAAGTCTCAACGTTGCGACGCGCTGAGCTTAGCGTCGCAAAAATCATTGTGTTACGAATTCCGCACCTACTGCCTCAATTGCATCGAGACACACAAGTCTGGAGTCGCGACGCGCTCTGTATTTCCAGTTTTGCCCCTATTTGTTCCACATTTTGCCGTTTTCGTCCCAAATTGATTCCATTGAGTTTTATAGTATTTTTATCTGCAAAACAAACCCAAAACACATCAAAGCGCTTATAATACTTGAGATAACTTACAAAATATCAAGCTAGAGGGGCGGTAAATACTAACATATTTACCGCTTATCACCTGACTTTGGAAATAAAGTTGAAAGTCAAATCTTTTTTATAAATAACTTATTTTGTGGATTTCCCAGTTTTTATAGTAATTATGTTTTCTTCACTCTAACTCATCATGCTTCTACATATATCAAAGAGCATATTGTTTGAGAGATCTATCAAATGATCAACATCCGGAATTGTTTTTGTGGATGCTTGTATAAATTTATGTAAGAGATTGTGCTTGTTGCTTACATATGATACACTTATGTGCATCAGGTAAGGATACAAAGTTTCTTGGAGAATACAAAGAAGAAGAATTTAACTGATAATAAAATGGAAGGTGTTTCTGAACCTGTGACAAATGATCTAGAGAACCAAAGAAAAGAACAAGAAAAATTAAGGAAAAGAGTTACTAGTTTAATAAAAAAGCAAAAGCTGCAGCAAGTAAGGGGGATAGTGAAGGGACATGTTGATTCAAAGCCGTGGGGTCAGGACGTTCATGTGAAGGTTTGTGATGTCTGTGGCTGCGAATGTGGAAGTCTGCTCGGTTTGCCATTACATTTTTTTGTTGTTATATTCTGATGCTTGTGCTTCCCAGGTTGGATGTCGTTTGATTCAGTTGTTAATGGAAACAGCGTATATACAACCTCGTGTTGATCAGTTAGGCGATAGTCCACCTGATATTCGCCCGGCGTTCGTGCACACTCTTAAAAATGTCACAAAAGTAGCAGGGTAAGAAAGGCTGCATATGGTATCCATCAAAAAAATCCCAATCCACTTCTCCTATTATAATGTATTCGTTTTTGTTGTTTCATATAACAGGGAAGGCAGGAGATATGGTGTTATTGAATGCGATCCACTAGTCCGAAAAGTTGTTGAGAAATCTGTGAGTTGGAATCCTTCTTTCAGGATGGCTTGCATTTCATCCTTTTCTGTTCACTGTTTTATTGTTCTTGGATAATTCTATAAAAATGATTGTTACAGTCTTTCCCCTTTCTTACCGATCTATTGTTATAACATATAAAGATGAAACTAATATCTGTTTGTCCAAACAGGCTATGCACATGGTCATTCCTTATATGCCAATGTTGGCGCCTCCTATAAACTGGACAGGGTATGGATTTCTAACTTAAGAATTTATGACAATAATCCCAAGCGCCCTCTTTTGTTATGTTTTATTGAAGAGAAGTGTTTTAGCTTGTTAGTTATGTCTTAATAATGAATCACTACTGAAGGATGTAGATTCCTTTTACCTGCTTTTTCAAAAATTGTTTGATGTAAGTAAAATATATTTTGCACTAGTTTTTTTAGGGTTAGTTGAATTGCATAGTGGGAATCAGATTTGTGCCACTGCTTTCCATATGTTGTTCACATTGTGATATCTAAAAATCTGAGATTTGCACTTTTAGGTTTGTTCTGGATTTATATTCATGTTTATCTCTCCTTTAGTTATGACCGAGGTGCGCACTTTTTTTTACCATCTTATGTTATGAGAACCCATGGAGCAAGACAACAACGCCAAGCAATAAAAAGAACTCCAAGGAGTCAATTGGAGCCAGTTTTTGAGGTTTGAGACGTTCATAAATTTTCAATTCTAGCATCTTCTATGATATGTTAAATCTTTAATGATTAATCATTAATTTTTTTACTTGTCCTTTTTTAGTATTTTGTCTTGATTAGTTGTTATGATGTTTTTAATTTTATATAGTTGTAATCTGTGAGGATCTCTCTGTGATTGGATGAACTCGTTCTATGATTATTTTGTGAATCAGGCTTTGGATACTCTAGGAAATACCAAATGGAGAGTTAATAGAAGGATACTTGGTGTAATCGATATAATGTGGGCTAATGGAAGCTGTTTTGCAGGCTTGGTTGACCGAGAAGATGTGGGTACACTTAATTAATTTTTTCTTCTACGTTGGTTCATTATCATTTTCCTTATAAAAAGGGAAAAAAAAGCATATTGTTCAATTGTTCCACTATCACTTATGCTACCTATTCAGTGCTTAGGAGGTTGTTTTCATTAATCATTATCCTACATTTTCTCTACAATTTATATTTTTTTCACTTGACAGGTGCCTCTCCCTGAGAAACCGAACACTGAAGATGAAGCAGAAATAAGGAATTGGAAGTGGAAATATAAGAATGCTAAAAAGGAAAATAGCGAGAAGCATTCACAGCGTTGTGATATTGAACTCAAACTTGCTGTAAGAAACATTTTTATTCAGTAAATCTACTTGATGTTGTTGCATGCTCAACTAGTTGGATTATTGATCTTTTCTTTATTTCGGGAATAGGTGGCTCGAAAGATGAATGATGAAGAAGGCTTCTACTATCCGCATAACCTTGATTTCCGTGGTCGTGCATATCCCTTGCACCCATATTTAAATCATCTTGGCTCTGATCTATGCCGAGGAATCTTGGAGTTTGCAGAGGGACGCCCTCTTGGGAAGTCAGGCTTATATTGGTTGAAGATACATCTGGCAAATTTATATGCTGGTGGTGTGGACAAGTTCTCTTATGAAGGTCGGGTGGCATTCACTGAGAATCATTTGGATGATATCTTTGATTCTGCAGACAAACCTCTTGAAGGAAGGCGCTGGTGGTTGGGTGCAGAGGATCCTTTTCAATGCTTGGCAGCATGTATTAATCTCTCAGAAGTATTGAGAAGCTCCTCTCCAGAATCTACTATTTTACATATTCCTGTCCACATGGTATTTTCTTTTTCACTTAGTGAGATTGCATATACTTAACAGGATAATATCCATGTCGGGAATGCATATACTCTGAATAATATCGTGCCTGCTTATATGATCTCATGGTTTTGCATCCTGGAAATATTTTGTTAAATAAAATTTATACTCTCTACTCCCTCTGGTTGACAAACTATTGAGTTTTCTACTCAATTTATACAGATACTGATGAATCAACCTCTGTCTGCGACGAATTGTGGTTGCTCTTTCTGTTGTCAGCACATGAGATAAACTTTGTAGTTTTGAATCATAAATGGTGGATTAAGATAAATATTATTATGATATTGAACGGATTTCTAACGGTGTCCACATGTTTTATTACCTTGCCATTTTGTTGCTGAAGTCTAATGAGATTGAATCCCATCAATTCCTCCTTTACTGAATCATCATTTTTATTGGTGGGATACATATTATCCTTTGAGACTTAATTTTTCCTTTCTTCCTCTGTTCCTCCTTAAGGATGGTTCGTGTAATGGCTTACAACACTACGCTGCTCTGGGAAGGGACCAGGTAATGTTCCCATTCGTTCTTCAAGACGATTCAGTCCTTTGAATCACCGACTTTGGAAGTATAATATAATCTCTCCATCACTTGAGTAATTTTTTGGCTTTTATTTCTTAGTTGGGAGCTGCTGCTGTGAATCTTGTGGGAGGAGATAAACCTGCAGATGTTTATTCGGGCATTGCTGCCCGGTAAGCAGTACTTTCTCCTGCCCTCCACCCTTCTTTCTCTCTCGCACATGTTAATCAATCTAATTGAATTTGTTGTTGCCATTCAGAGTTCTTGAGATCATGAGAGCTGATGCAGAGAAAGATCCTGCTATTTATCCACATGCATTGTGTGCAAGGCTTTTAATCAATCAGGTTTATATTGTTGTTTATGCTCAGTGAATTGTACTGCTGTAGTCTTTCTTAGTGTTCTAAAAAACGGATAGATGGTGCTGGAAATCGGTGGGCTAGGCGGAAGCTTCACAAAACAATCAGATCTACAGCGAAAGGCAGCTGATATTGACTCGTGAACGGTGGAGCAGCGTCGAGCGGCAGATTCTGAACATGAAGGACCGGCGTGTGTGGAAAACGGACACTGCCCACACGTCGGTAGCCATTGCCGACGTTGGCCTGAAACACCCAAACCCCTCACTTAAGCCTAATTGAACCCATATTTCCAAATCCTCAATATAATTGACCTTAATTTGTCAAATCCTTAAACTAATTGACGTCAATTTGATAAACCTTAACCCTTATTAATATCAATTTCCATAACTTTAACCCTAATTGACTTTATTTTTTTTCAAATTTTAACCCTATATTTAATTGACCTCATATTTTCAAACACAAATTTAACATTTTTTGATTAAAAAATAAAACCGCTTAGCCCACCAGTCTAGGCGCCGCCTAGAAGGTCTAGGTGCTAGGTGCTCCCTCACCATACTTCTAGCGCTTGGCGTTTTTAGAACATTGGTCTTCCAATAAGAGTAACTGTTTTGAGAATTTATCTGGTAGAAATGTAGAATTTGGGTTTAATATTTTAATCTGATAAAACAGCAAAACCCTATTGTTTGACTGTGAATTAGGAGGTTTTGCTTCCATTAATATTGGCCAATCTTTAGATTCCTAATTTACATTTATAATTGGACATACTTAGGTGGACAGAAAATTGGTGAAGCAGACTGTGATGACATCAGTATATGGTGTCACTTATATGGGTGCTCGTGACCAAATCAAGAAGAGGTTGAGAGAACGCTGTGCTATAGAAGATGATTCAAAACTATTTGGAGCAGCTTGCTATGCAGCAAAAGTAAGGGATATAATTTTACTGTTCATTCATGTGCTTGTATAACATGGTAACTCATTTTTTTAACTGCATGCAGATCACATTGACTGCCTTGGGAGAAATGTTTGAAGCTGCAAGAAGTATTATGAGTTGGCTTGGCGAGTGTGCAAAGGTTTGTCTCGTTTATTTTAGTTTTTTTTTTCATCTATTTGCTAATTGTTTATATGTGAATGCTAGACTCATGTCTAGTTAGAAAGCTAAGCACCCAGGCAGAGTTATTCATTGGATAGGGTTGGTTCCAGCATCTTGAATATGTTTCTAGTGTTGTCAAGTTATCATTAGCTTGATATGGTAACATACTGGAAAATCATTTATTTAACTGGTCACTGGTGATAAATTCTCTCTATCTGGATGTATCAGTCACGATGAGCAAAAAATGTCAACATGGGGAGTTTTGGTGAACAAGCTTAAATTTAGGATGTTGCAATCTTCTAAGGTGTCTTCTTGAACTAGGCAACATTTCTGATTTGGATTATTTTAATCTTCAGAACAATTAGATTTTAGATCTTCAAATTCATTTTCCTTTTGGTAGCCTCCTACATAGACTACCCATGCACAAGGTGCACCCACTTTTTTATGTTAGTAGTTATTATTCAATGAAAGGAATATAATATGGCACCTCCAGTGCCTCTTGCATTTTCATTCAAAGGATCAATTTTATTATCTATTCTGCTTAGCATTTCTATCCACTGTAAGAGGAGAATTTATTGTGCTCCTATATTTGTTGGCCTTCATCTTTTAAATTTTCGGTTGTGCACGCGACGAATATTGGTAATTCTTATTTAAAAGGAGAAGTGAACTTATTTTGGTAATTCTCTAGGAGTCATCTTTAACCACCCCTACGACGCCCATCTCACGTGTTGTCTTGAGATCTCTTCTTTTTCTTCTTTTTTAAAACTCAAATGTTATATTTGGAGACTGTATCGACATCCCATCTTACCAGCATTCCCTGTCAATTCTATGGTTGTTTTTCTTTCTGACTACTAGATTTGAATATAAACAGGTGATAGCTTCCGAGAATGAGGCTGTGCAGTGGACAACTCCTCTTGGACTTCCTGTTGTTCAACCTTACCGGCAGTTGGGAAGGGATCTTGTAATTTTCTAAAGAATTTGTTTAAACTTTAAAATTGACGTCTTAGTTCCATCATTGCACCATTTTGAATTAAATCCATCAATATCTTAGTCTGTCGTTAACATTTTGTTGAACTAAATGCAGGTTCAAACTTCCCTTCAGAAAGTGTCACTTCAGCGAGAAACTGACAAGGTCGTTTTCTTTTTCCTTTTAACAGTTTTGTCTTATTGTTCTCTCTCTTAGTATACTATAAAGAGCAGAACTTTAACGGTGGTTGCATGGTTTTCGGTGTCTCACTAAAATGGAAAGCTTAGCCTTGTGTGGGAGCACAGAATTTCTTCATGACTGATCTTTCATATTTGTTAGGGTTTACCGGGTGTATTTTTGTGAAGTGTGTGATTTTAATGTCTTACCTTTCTGTTGTAAAATTGGATTTTTTTTCAAGTCATGCAAATACTAACCATTATATTACTGATCCGACTGCTTTTGTTATTTTTAGATTATGGTTAGTCGGCAGAGAACAGCATTTCCCCCAAATTTTGTTCACTCTCTTGATGGTTCCCACATGATGATGACTGCTGTTGCCTGCAAAAGGGCAGGCTTGTCTTTTGCTGGTACTTAGTGGATTCTTTTTGTCATCTTTAGTAATGCATATGTACTCATCTTATCCATGTATTGGGACTCAAAGCTATTTGATACTAACATTTGATTACAGGGGTCCATGATTCATACTGGACACATGCATGTGATGTTGACCAAATGAATAAGATACTCAGAGCTAAGTTTGTTGAACTCTATGAGCAGCCAATCCTGGAGGATGTAAGTATCTTATAGATTGCTCTATCATGTAGGTATCCCAGAGCTAGTTGGGGATTTTTCTTAAGCTTATATCTTTATCACTAGTTGTTGAGTGCAAATGGAAATGCATATTACAATCTGCACCTACCTCTCCACGTTTTTTTTTCTCAAACTTCATCCGGACTACGAGGATTTTGAGGAAAAAATTAAGTCTTAGTAAAGATAAACACACATGATATTATTGCTGTCACAATATGTTGGTCACTTGTCCAGTCTAGTTGAGGATATGCTTAAAGTGCAATTGTTTTACTTTTATGGAAATCAGAATATGCAAGCCTATAGAAGTCGTATTCTTTTGTTTTATGTAAATGCGACTACAAAAAGTAGATATTGATGTTAAAATTAAAATCTTCGAAACTGAGAATCTTCCTTTTTTTTTTTTTTGTCAATATCAAAATTACATATTGATGTAAACTGAGAATCTTCGAAACTAAGATTCTCATATTGATGTAAATGAGAATCTTCCTATAAGTGTGTGGGGTAATTTTTAGATATTGATGTAAATTAACTGATGACTGTTTTTGTTCTTATAGTTGTTGGAGAGCTTTCAGAAGTCATTCCCCAAATTAAATTTTCCACCGCTACCAGAGCGGGGAGACTTTGACCTGAAAAATGTTCTGGAGTCTACTTATTTCTTCAATTAATCTGCCCTTCAACCACAAGGGAAGGCAGTTGTGGTTATTTCATTCATGGTCACGATTAGTGAGAGGCAAGTTCCTTATACGCCGTAGAATTGGATCGGTGTTGTTAGAAGCTCAAGGCGCAATGAGGCGCAAGGACATGCTAGAGTTTTGACTGGCATAATCACACGCGTATAACGCAAGTGCACATATCGTTCAAGTAGTATAAAAATATCGATCTCACGAAGACTTAATTTCTACTGTTGTTATTAATTTTTAATATTATTTATTTACATGTATCTAATTAAAGGGAGAAATGATTGATTGTTTGATTGGTTGGTTGAAAGTGGATTTACTAAATAATTAAATAAATAAAGACACAAAAGAAAATACTAAGGAAAATATAAACAAAATACACAAACATCTAGAGTTATGATTCCACACTATTTTTCTAATGATGAATTGATTTTCTTATATATGTGTAATAAATCAGTTTGCTAACCTGGAACACGAAGATATGCAAAAGCATCTTCCGATGGTCAGATGCAAACACCCAAGATAACCCAATTAATCATATTTCTATGTTAACCAAGTTACCTGAATTCATTAAGTTCAAGTTCTAATTGTGGCTACCCTCGTCCGACAGGTATATTCCTATCATGTAAGGTAATCTATTAAAGGGTTATCTATCCTCAAGGAAGATCGTGAGCTATTGAATCTAAGGCTGAAACCTAAAATCTATTTTCCAAGTTCATTTTAAGTTGGAAAACCCCACCTTGAGGCCCTTGTACTCTCAATGTTTTTTACATTGCACCTCTGTATTAAATTTTCTACACATTGCACCTATGTACTCTCAATATTTTTTACATTGCACCCCTGTACTAAATTTTCTACACATTGCACCCCTGCACTCTCAAAAAATTGGCATTCCACCCTTATTTTAACGGCAAGTTAACAGAGTTGAGAAATATTCTGACATACATACATGTATGTATGTTTCCCTAAAGGTTTGTCTAATTTTGAAAATAGTATCACTCTTGGAAAATTAGACCTAACAATTATATCTATACAAGTAACCGGCCGTATGGACATTTAGAATAATTATTTAAAATACAAGAGTTAAATGAATAATTGGTCTAATGAATTCATTTATATTTTATAACTAATGAAATTATTTCACCACACGTGGAGAATCCTTTTTTGGTGTATATTTTGTGATGATGTTGTTATATAAATGATTTCATATTTTTTTTTTCAAAAAAAAAATGTCATGTCACTGAGTAAATGATGACGGGATGATACTTATTAAGTATTATGTAAATTCATCTATTATTAGATTTTATGATATTAATATCCTAGATTTTTGTTTCCAAATTTGAATCATAAATTTAAATTGAAATAGTCGTACCATTTTCTTAAACTAGTCATAGTTGGTGTCAGGAATAAACCCAAATCTTGCTACAATTAGTGGAAAACTATCACTATAAATAGGATATGAAAATTATTTTAATGTACGTAGTCTTATATCTAAGTAAAATTTGGGAAGATATTATGTATATAGCCTTATCTATGTGTTTTTTTTTTTACAAAATAAGTTAATACTTAATTATAACCTTCCCCAAATTTAGAATATAGATAAACACGAATTTTGAAAGATTTAAATTATTCAGCTATTTCCGTGATGAAGATTTTATCAAATATACAATTAATCAAAAAAAAAAAAAAAAAAGGAATCATAAGACTTTCGACTCTTAAATATAAAGTGTATTTATAAGTTATCTTTTGATAAGACATGCCCGTAATATGTAACTTTTAGAAAAATACCAAATGAATGCATATATCATTTAGAGAGAAATGATATAACCTTTAAGTTGGAAGACTACATTGTTATAACATTTTAAACAATTACATCCTTAAGTATAAAAGTACTTCTTTAATGATAACTTTCCATCTCTATAAATAAGCTCTTTCATTTTATAGTTGATGGCATTTTTTTTCCAAAAACCTTAGTAGACATTCTCAAAGAATCTTGCCTATATTCTTCTGAGAGAGTTTCATGGAATCTTACCTTAATCAGTAATCAACCAAGTATCATGGGATAACATTAGCCAAGAGATCAGTAGTGCACCGAGGCGAGGTTAATAAGTTCTTAATGGTAGAGAATTACTCGACTTGGTATTTCTTTCTTCTTCAATTAATTTAAGGTTTGTCTAAAACCTTGATTTATGTAGTGCATGCATGCTAATTATTATTAATTATTATTCTTTTAAGATTATGCATGTTTAAGTAATAGCAACACACCCCTCCAATAATCTTAAGATCTTATTAATCTATTTTTGTTGTTTATTCTCATTTATGCTTGATTCATTCATTCTTTGCATTGGAAAAATGCATTCTGTGCATGCAAATTAAGCAAGAGCATTCGAAAGCCCAGTGTTCCGTATTTTTATTCGAATACGGTGAAAAATTAGTATAAATAAATTATGATAAATTACGTTATTGAATAATATGATGACTAAATGAATATCCGTATTCAATTCGTTTAATAAACGAATTGAATACGAATTCATCATATTTTGATTCGATCGTATTCGATTCGTTTATGATTCGATATAAATTCGATTCATTAATTCGTTTTACCACCCTTAAAGGATGAGTCTTTTGCTAGTTGGCGGCAGTTAATAAATAGGAGGGGTACCTGCTAGCCAATTGTCGTATTTGTTTTGGTTCAATATTTGCTACCACCTCTTGTTGAAGGCCGCCTCCAAAATTTTAAGTTTATTTTTTAAATTCAAACTTAGTAACACAATAAAAATAATAATTCAAAATTTAAGAAATTGACTTTTCTAAAATTTTAAAAACATTAATAAATAACAATGACCTTTTAAAGCCCAACTAACTTATCTACTCTCAGTTAATACTGCAAAATAAATAAATAAAAACAAAGGTTGATAGAAAGTTCATTGGTCGTTATTTGATGATGCGATTCAATTTGATCAGATTTGATATATTAACATTATTGGATTGAATTTTTTATAAATACACCTTATGAATTCGAACTCAAGATTTACAATCAAATTCAAAATATGTTAGAAGTGAAATAAAAAAATGTTAAAAGCACATGACGTGACTGACACGGCTCATAGTGTTCTCTTCAATTTTTCAAATTTCAAGTTCTATTTTGATCCGTTATTTATTCAATCCTAATTCAAATGTGTTCATATGGCATGTGCAGTGACCAAAGGTTGTTTTGGAAGTAAAAAGTAATTTTTCAAGGATCATCTGTCATACACAAAAACATAAATCTCTAAAATTGAATTATTTGTTAGATGAAAATATAAGATTAAATTATTAAGTCACCGTTGGCCGATAAAATCCCCGCAGGGCGAATTCGTCCTAGAACGAGAAGAGGTGCGAAAAGAAGAAGGGCAATAGGCGAAGAGTGACAAAAGACTTAGAACGATCAAGCCAATCACTAGAACGAAAAACGTGCGATGCAGTTATCTTCACTACCAAAGCAGTTGAGTGGTTGTTCCTCCACGATCATGCAGTTAAGGCACACGACCCAGCAGTTACAAGCACTACTCAGAACTGCAGAAAAAGATGGTGAAACTGCTTAAATCGGTTATCAAGCGGCACTATAAAAGCTCGCTTATCCCAAGAGGAAAAAAAAAACAAGAAAATGAAGACTCAATCGAGCATATTTTATCTTTTTATTTCTTAGCTTGTAACCTAAGACTGTAACTTGTGTGCTTGTGCCCCTTGGAGGCTTGTTCACTTGATTCAATACACCTCTTACTGGGACTGTCTCAGGAGGTTTGAACCTTACACGCTTTTTTTCCATGCACGAGTAAAACCTGCACAAATAGTTTTTGGCGACCACAGTGGGAGAATTGGTGTAACAAAGTGGAGATGCCTCCGAAAATAAACGCTCAGACTGGCTCAAACGCGGAGGAAGGTGGACTGGAGCAAACCAACCAGCCCAACGTTCCAGCCATAGTGGGTCAGTTCGAGGGTCTAGCAGATGTCAGCCGGTACGAACCAATGAGGGAGCTCAGCCCTAATGTGATGCGCGCATTGATTGGCGAATTCACACAGGATGTCGTCGAACAGGTCAGGCTCCAAAATGCGCATGTCGTGGACAAATTCGTATCGACTAGTAACTTGCACTATGAAAATATGGTCAAACACTAAAGCTCAATGAACGAATTGGTGGCCAAATGTATAAGCGGCGGAACAGCGCTGCCGTCGACCACGCCTCTCCCTACAGTAGGCAGTCAGGAAGCTGGTCCTAGTGGTGTTCCCCTACAAGGAACCAATACCCCTATGGTTCCTAGAGGAGGGACGAGCTCTGGAGGGCACGGCCCACAATTAGGGCCAAACATTCACCAAGGGCCAAATATGGCTCAACATGAAATCGTGGTGCCTCAGGGTGTCCAAACTTCCCAGGGACAGAATCATGATTATGTCCCACTCCCGAGAGGGCCGCAACTGCCCCTATAGCCGTGCCATTCAACGGCAACGATATGCTAAGGGAGAAAATGACTGAAATCCTGCAAAACCAATTCGGTCTAGGCATACGACCAATCTGGCCTAGATATCGGAAGCCTTACCCTGATTGGGTCGATGTGGCTTATCCTTGGCCGAGGAATTATAGGATACCAGATTTTACCCTCTTTACGGGATCTGGAGAAGTTTCCACTATGGAGCACATAGGACGTTTCACCCTTCAGTGTGGGGAAGTCAATGATTTCCATAGACTAAGGTTGTTTCATTGTTCGTTATCAGGGGTGACTTTCTCCTGGTATGTCAGCTTACCAGCCAATTCAGTAGAAAGTTGGCAGCAAATGGAGCAACTGTTCCATGCGCAGTTTTATAAGGCCGAATCTGAAGTGGCCTTAGCTGATTTGGCAAATTTGAGACAATTGCCAGGGGAATGGCCCGAGACGTTTCTACAACGATTTAAGGTAGCCCGAGGCCGATGTTACGTGTCTTTGCCCGAAAAGGAGTTCGTAAGAATCGCTCAAGGATGCCTGAATCTCGATCTGAAGAAGTTCCAGGATCGTGAGTTTTGGGACCTTCCCCAACTCACTACCAGTGTGGTGCGCTATGAGCGATTATTACGAGAAGAAGAGCAAATGAAAAATTCAAGCAAAGGGACGTATTATAGAAACATTGACTACGAGATGGGCGAAGTGAACGCCGACTCGACCGATCTATGTTTGGCCGAATTGGTGAAAGGGAAACCCTACGTCTGCAAAACGTGGGCAGAACCCCAAACCAATGAGACGAGCGATAAAAAGAGCAGGAAATTCTCCTTCGACATTACTAAAGTCGAAGCTATATTTGACCAATTGTACAAAGATAAGCAAATCAGCTTGAGCGACAGACATACGTTGCCAACAGCCGAGCAAATCGGCAGTAAAAAATACTGCAAATGGCATAATGCATGGTCTCACACAACTAACAATTGCAATGTTTTTCGCAATGTTTTGCAGGATGCCATAGAATCCGGACGAATCACGTTCGAAAAGAAGATGGCAGTAGACAGTAATCCTTTCCCGAAATCGGCAGAGTTAAATATGATCAATCCAGTCCCTACAAGGATAAACCGGCCAAGGGTAAAGGTAGTGCTGGACGAAAGACAACACCGCCACCGCCCGAGCACGCTGGAGAGGATCAAGGAACCTGCAGAACGAAAGGACAAGAAAGACATTTGTGTGAGGTGCAAGAACATCATTGAATGGATGAAGAAGCTAGAAGACACTTGCGAGAGGCCTGTGAAGAGAGAATCGTCCTGGAAGCCACGAACATTTGCGCCAAGGTTCTATGGAGAAAATTCTAACTTCGTCCAGAACGTGAGGACATTTCGGCCAAAGATCCATCGGCCCAACGTGTGGCACTCATACCGAAAGTCATACCCAGGACAGCAGGCGAACTCAGGGCGACGGGCAGACGAAAAATATCCTCCCATAGATGAAATGACAAGGACACAGCTGAGGAGGCACCAAAGGAACTACGACCGCATGATGCGCCGACAGAACGAGGCAAAGGCTGCCACCGGCCATAGCCCTCATGCCACAGAGAAGTCAAAAGACCACAAGAAGGCACATGACGAGAAAAGAAGGAAAATGATCAACGGTGATGAGTACACTAAGCTTCATGGAAGGAAACGGGACGGGACCGATGATGAGGAGCCTCCCATCGTCATCCAATTCGACAGCATGCCACCAGTCGTGGCAAATCACTACTTGTTGCCCAGAGAGTTCCGGGGAAATGACAATGGGGAAGCTAGACAGAGTGACGATATTTATGAGGGAGATGAGGCCGAATTTACGACACTCTCCATACAGACGGAAATACTGCAAGCCGAGAGGCCGAAGAGGAAGAACTGACGGATATAGAAGAGGAGATTGATGTCATGACGGAAGCCAGGAGAAGGGGAATTTCGCAAAATCGGCTTCTGAAAGAACTATATGAGGCCGGGAATCCAGCAGTCGAAACACTGGGAGAAGACCTAGGGCAATACCCATTCCTCGTTCTGTATGGAACGCCTAAGGTAAAGCAGGCTGTCTCCAAGGCCGAGAAGAGAAGGTTGATCATCAATCACATCTCCCAGGAGATACCTCCCACACTGCCACCTTCTCGGTGAGATATGGAAGAAGAGTCATCCCAAGTCAACAAATGGGAAGATCAAGCCATGGAAATTGGCACGTCAGGGAAAGTGATTTTCCCAAAGCCACCAGCTCAGATGACAAAGCACCTAAGGCCATTATACGTGAAGGCGAAGGCCAATGGCATCCCCGTATCCAAGGTACTGATTGATAACGGAGCAGCCATCAATGCAATTCCAGTTAGGATGCTGGGGCGTTTGGTCAAGTCCGAGGAGGACCTCCTCCCCACAGAAGTAGTCCTCACCAGTTTTAACGGAGGAGCGACGACTGCGAAATGAGTTATACCACTGGACTTGCAGGTGGGAAGCACTACGAAGACGGTGGTGTTTTTCGTCATAGATGGGCCAACCTCATACAATATGCTTCAAGAACGAGACTGGATACACGGCAGCTGATGCATCCCATCATCCCTCCATCAGTGCCTGGTTTTCTGGAACCAAATGGATGAAGTGGAAATCGTACACGCCGACAACAAGACCTTCGCCGCAGACACGAACTCAGCCGAATACTATATGTATAAGGGAAACTACGGGCCAACCAGAGTTCTGAACGAAGGAGAGAGCCCAGCCATCGTAGCCCAGAATGACGAGCCATGCCCCGCTGGATTGTTAAACGACATGTTCGCACAAACAAGACCAACCACAGTGGTCTTCGGAGAACCCACACACGTCGGTATCAATGAAGCACGGCCAGAGTAAAGAGCAAGCTGCCCTTGCGGCCTCTAAGGCCAATTTAATGGCCTATGTTCTGGAACGAAAAAATGAGGACGAGGAGCTGGCCGCTGTTTCGGCTTAAGAGGGAAGCTGCTGACGCACCAGATGGAGGATAAGGTGAAAGAACTGTGTGGGGTTGACTGTTTGATAGAGGGAGAAAACGCACTGGAGGACGAATACGCGCTGAACGGACGACGCAAGACAAACTTCTCAAGAGGACAAGATGCTCTAGAAGAGGTAAATCTGGGGGATGAATACAATAAGCGCATAACTTATGTAAGCAAGGAATTGAGCCCCCAGGTACGCGAAAAATTGCTCTGTTTATTACAAGAATACAGAGATTGTTTTGCATGGGATTATAATGAGATGTCCGGCCTAGATAGGGCCTTGGTGGAACATAGGCTACCGATCCTATCAAACCATAGGCCTCATAGGCAGCCTCCACGGAGGTTCGCGCCTAATGTTTTGCCTGATATTAAAAAGGAGGTCGAGCGACTGTTAGAGGCAAAGTTTATTAGAACGACCAGATATGTAGAATGGTTGTCCAACATCGTCCCAGTGAGGAAAAAGAATGGGAAGATAAGAATTTGTATAGACTTCAGGAACTTGAACTTAGCAACGCCAAAAGACCAATACCCAATGCCGACGGTCGATTCCCTAGTGGATTCCACGGCAGGGTATCAAGTGTACTCATTTATGGATGGGTATGCGGGTTATAATCAAATTTACATTGCCGAGGATGACGTGCATAAGACGGCATTTAGATGCCCAGGGTCTCTAGGATGCTACGAATGGGTAGTAATGCCGTTCGGCCTAAAGAATGTCGGTGCCACATATCAACGAGCCATGAATTCAATCTTTCATGACATGCTCGGTAAATTCCTAGAAGTCTACGTTGACGATATAGTGGCTAAATTTGTAACTACGGATGGGCATTTTAGCCATCTAGCGTCGGCCTTTGAACGAATGAGAAGGTTCAAGCTTAAATTGAACCCTGCCAAGTGCGCCTTTGGGGTATGCGCATGCAACTTCTTAGGTTTTCTAGTACACCAACGGGGAATCGAGATTGACACCAATAAATCTCGGGCGATTACTGAAGCCATGCCACCCCGAAACAAAAAAGAGTTGCAAAGGTTTCTAGAGCAGGTTAATTTCCTAAGACGATTCATCCCCAATTGTGCAGGGAAGACCAGGGCATTCTCCTCCCTATAAAAGCTAAAGGGAGAGGACGAATTCGTCTGGACCGAAGAGCACCAACAAGCATTCGACAGTCTGAAAAGGTATTTATCACAGCCACCAGTAATGGCGCCTCCAGTGTCAGTGAGACCAATAAAGTTGTACATAGCAGCTGAGGAACAGTCCATAGCTGGGATGATCGCACAGGACGACGACATAAATGTTGAGAGAGCCATTTATTACATCAGCATGCAATTGCTGACTTATGAATGTAATTATTCTCCCATGGAGAAGTTATGTTTGGCTTTATATTTTACATGTACTAAACTACGTGTCTATCTTAGGCCGAACATTGTATATTTGATCACAAAAATCAACATAGTAAAGTACATGTTTTCTCGTCCTATTTTGCATCAAAGAGTTGGTTTCTGGTCTCTGTCGCTCTCAGAATTCAATATACGGCACGAACCCCAAAAGGCTATCAAGAATCAAACTTTGGCCGATTTTCTGGCTGATCATCCATGCTTAAGTACAACTAGGGAAAGAGAACTGGATCTGGACGAATGCAGTCTAAAACCATGGACGATGTATTTCGACGGATCCAGCACGGCAGAGAAGGCCGAAATAGGGGTTGTTTTAGTCAGCCCATTGGGAGAACCCTTCCAGTTTTTAGCCAAATTGGACGGATACTGCACCAATAACCAGGCAGAGTATGAAGCCTTGATACTTGGGTTGGAAACACTTCGACATGGGAGTAACCCATGTGTCTATCAAGGGAGATTCGTAGCTGGTAATCCAACAAGTAATGGGAACTTATAAATGCCAAAGTCCGTCGGTCGTGGCATTATTAAACATAGCCAAAAAATTAATAGAACGGTTTGATCATGCTGACTTGGAATACATTCCAAGGACAAAGAATGAATCGGCCAACAACTTAGCCCAGGCGGCCTCCGAATATAAACAAACTAACATAAGTGGGGCGTACAGAAGCGAAGAAATCAAGCCAGCCCTCATGAGAAGAGCCCAAGAAAAAGTCGTCATGGTTCTTGAAACAGAGGACGATTGGAGAGACGAAATCAGGACGTTCTTAACACAGCCTGGACTAGGAAAAGACCGAAGGTTGAAGTTTAAAGCCTTGAACTATGTAATGTCAGGGGATATGCTCTATAAAAAACGACAAGACGGATTGTTATTGAAGTGTGTAGGGCCATCAGAGTCTAAAACTGACATTACATAGTTTTGCTTTATCAACTTATTACTTTAATTGATTAAACCATTTAATGAATAAAGCAAGTCAATATTGGCATCTCAAGTCATTAAAACAAATATCATAACTTTAAGATATTTATATTTTAATTAATTTAATAATTTAACAATTAAATAATTAATTAATTAATTAAATACAAATATATTAAATATATGTATTATATTTACAATAAATATCAAATACATATATGTATTTATAATATTAGTCAAATATCTCAATTTGACAATTAATTAATGTGTATTTGAATTAATCTAATATTAAATGTAAATACACAAAAATTAAGGAAATGACTATCAGGTCCCTACACATGTATTTTGCGTTTAACATTTAAACGACTTTATAAATAATCAGTATCATTTATAAATATTGCCCTAGTGCTATACGAGTATGTTTTATTAGTGAGGCTCTCTAGATTCAGACATATTCGTCACGAAATCCAATTTCGTGTCCATAATTTATCCACCCATAAATTATGACGACCACGGATAAACTCGCTGAATCATACAGGTCGAGGTCATGGAAAATGTATAATTCATCAGTCACAGGTATCCGGATATATCCCAGAGATATAGATGTAAACGTCAAATCTCTATAGAGATTATATTTCAACTATTCTATTAGCAATCTCTAAAAGAACATTTAGAACTGACTTCTAAATTGTACCACGGGCCCATGGTTTTTATCTGATTGCTAATCATATGGACTACCTATGCTCCGATACACAGAACTGACGGATCATATCTCGATACACACAAGACACCCTGAGGATCTATCTACACCCAGCGAACAGGCGGATGTCTGATCTTAATAGATCGGTGACGTGACTTCCATCTAAGTGTAGAAGATGTCTCATGTGCCCACAGTGGCATCTCAAGTCTAAGAATCACAAGTGCTACTCAACCCGATAAGATTCTTATTGACGTTGGTGTACCATCCATTAAGAATCTTTGGTGAGTCGTTCAGTGTTTATCTGTTATAAACACCTACACGTCTATATTAGTCTCCAAGACTTATGGTTCATTGAGAAACCATTGGAATCATATATTTCAGTATACGACATGTACCGGTCTCAACGGGTTTACTATACTGACCAAGTAGTGTAACCTTGACCATGAACTGTCTGAGAATGACAACGTCATGATACTACTCAATGTCAGTTGCGACACTTTTGCAACAGCACCATGACTAGTCATTCTAAGGTCATTACGTCTTTACCATATTAAAATATACATTATATTATAGAAACTGCATATATTATTCATAATAATAACGTTTTATAGAAATATTCATAAAGAAATACCACCGGGAATTGACGCTCTGATCACCAACCCCAACAGTAGTAATACTAGATATTTTGTGGTTAGACATTAGAATGATATTACTATTATAAATTATTCTTAAAGTAAATATTCATAGTTGTTGGTTTCGAAATACGGTCGAATCCTTATGACCTATAGGAGTAGCACATGTCTTATATTGAAATTTGAGTTCCAATGGTTTAACCCAATAAACCATGAGCAAGTGAAGCTCGTATAGACATGTGAGAATTCGTTGGAGTGAATATTGAATGGATCACATGTGATTTCTATTTCCTAATAGTTCAAAGTACAAACCACAGTCAATAGGAATTTCCTCTAGTCGAGTAGCATATATAATCATTTGACTATAGGATAACAATAATTTTGTGTGTGGTCCTCTATAATTTGATTTCATATATGTCAGAGACCTTTCATGGGTTGACCGCTAGATGTTCGTTGGGTGTAGACCTTGCACTCGTTAATCAAGTGTGTATCTTGATAGGATCTGTCGGCACGTATGTGTACCGTAAAAGGGTTTAAGTATCCATGTGAGTAAGTCACGATTTTTAAGACTTTGGCCAAAGTCAATCACTTAGGGTGGATCGCATATATCAGAAATGATTTCTGATTAGTTGTAAATAATCGTGGACATGTCGACATGAGATATGAGTCTCGAAAAATTGACGGTGTAATCTATGTTTCCTAAGCACAACTCAGATAGCCTATGATGGAATGATTGTTAAACTTATATGATGATCTCGACTTGTGTAGTTCCAAAATGTCGTTTTTGTTCTTCGCGAATTCAGATGTGGCAGAATTGCGAACATATAAGCTAGGCTTGTATGACGAATGTGCCTAAACTTAGAGGATACCACAATATGAAGTGCAATCGTTAAGCACTTGAGTAGTCGATAATATTTGATATTATAAAATAAAATAATTAACTGTTATTAGATAACATTAATTATTTACTTTGACCCAATTGAATTAATCCAAAATTACACAAGGGCTTTATTAGGTAACATTAATCATTTGAGGATATTTTAGTAATTATAAATATGTAATAATAGGTATATTTGACTTGATTTAATTTGATTAAATCAAAGTGATAGACAATGAACTAATCAATTATTATTTTATCTTATTAAATTTGTTCTCAGTGGATCGACTCCAGTCTTACCGGGTTATTTTATTACTTCGACACTCTTATACTTATGAGTAAAGAACCGCTTTTTGAACGTGTCAATAAGCTTAATATACGCCATGATTTGTACAAGACCTGACATCGCACAAGCAGTGGGAGCAGTTAGTCTTTTATGGCAAATCCTGATAAAGAGTATTTGAATGTTGTTGAGAGGATTTTTAGATATATCAAAGGAACCTCAGATTCTGCAATATGTTATAGAGGATCAGAATTAGTTGTCAGGGGCTACATGGATTCAGATTTTGCAGGAGATCTTGATAAATGAAAATTCAATATAGGTTATGTGTTTGTACTTGTAGGAATAGCAGTGAGCTGAGTATCCAAGTGACAGAGTGTTGTGGCTTTGTCTACAACAAAAATTGAATACATGGCAGCTACACAAACCTGCAAGTAAACTATTTGGTTTCAAAGGTTATTGGACGAGTTCAGACACAAACAATAGAAAAATTAATTGTTTTGTGGCAGTCATAGTGCTTTATATATTGTAAAGAATTCATCCTTTCATTCAAGAACAAAACATATAGAAGTACAATACCACTTTGTTCGTGAAGTAATGGAAGAAGACAGTGTGAACTTGTTGAAGGCAGACACCAATGAGAACCTTGCAGACGTAATGACCAAGCCTAGTACTACAAATAAGTTTGTATTATATAGATCATCTTATGGCTTAGCAGAAACATAAGTAACTTGAAGACGACAAAGTAGAATTAATAGTGTGAAAACTGATTGGTTCTCAATCAAGTTCCCAAATAAGAGAATTGTTAAGCATCTTTCACCTTTTAGTGGCTTAAATCAAAGCCACCGAAAGGTGATTACAAATTGGTATTAATTTGCAATCACCTTTCGGTGGCTTTGACTCAAGAGACCGAAAGATGAAAAGTGCTTAACAGATTTGATATCATCTCAGCGATCTCACCGATGATCCTAACCTCTAACATGGACCGAAAAGGATGCAGAGATCAAAATGACAAGTCTATAAGGAATGTGCACACTTCATGCACAAAACACTTAATCTCATCTCCGTCTCCAAAATCAAATGTATAGATACAAGTTGGAAACAAGGAACAACCCAAGCAGAATTCGAATTTACTTGGAATAAAACCCACTTCATGTAGAAAAAAACAAAGTACAAAAGTTCCATTTTTAACTGCCCAAAAGCTATTCTGTACCCCACATGGCATTAGGGGTGTCAAAACGAATCAACGAATCGAATTTGTATCGAATCTTAAACAAATCGAATCAAATATGATGGATTCGTATTCGATTTGTTTATTAAACGAATCATAATATCATGATTCGTATTCGATTCGTTTATTAAACGATTCGAATACGAATATTCTTTATTCGTTTAGTCAATGATATTATTTAATAAAATAATTTATCATATTTGATTTACATTAATTCTTCATAAATATATACATATGAAATATGTAATTAATATATTTACTAAAAAATATTTCACCAAATATCGAAAATATTACTCTTTTCTATGATAATTAGCTATAATTTCTCGAATCTTAATTGAAATTAACAATAATTAATAAATAAAAATAATAAAACGAATCTTAAACGAATCAATGAGCTTAAATTCGTATTCGATTCGTTTAATAAACGAATTGAATCGAATTGACCCATTTATTAAACGAATCCATTTTTTCAAACCTGTATTCGCTTTAAAGCGAATCGAATCGAACGAATAAACGAATCCTGACCCAATTGACACCCCTACATGGCACCATAATTAAATTGTCAATCTTGGTAATAAATAAATGAGACTACATAATTAGAAAAATATTCTGATTCTAGACAAATGGAAAGATTAGCTATAGGCTATAGCCACTATATTATAACAAATAATTAATTATTAATAAGTTTAAATTTAGTTTTCCATCGGTTTATATGATTATATAAACCCATTTCATTAATAGAAGTCATTTGACTCAGGTCTTCAGCAATCATTTTTTATATAATCAAGAACTAGTAAACTACCAGGTCAATTACTTAAGTCTTACCTGACAAAAAGTCATCCTGATAGTCGTCGTCATCATAGATAAACTGTGGAGGGTCTGGGGGAACTGATCCCCACAATAGTGCTACTGCTGCATCAAATATAGACAGCAGAAAATGAGATTACAGAACTAAAAGATAAAAAATAAGTGAATGGAGAACTCAATTTCACTTGAAACCAGATTCCATGTGAAAAAAAGTCTTTCCTAACTTGGAGTGAACATTTATTCTGTAAGTTAAAGCTTCATTTTTTTTTTCCAAAAAATAAAATACATATATGTAAACTAAACCTGTTGCACTAACCTAAGAGTTGAAACTTAGTACAGTCAATATAAAATACATATTTGAAGTTAAGCCTCTAGATTTGTGTGGCGCAGGATTCAGCTGCTGGAACATGCGCTTTTGCCTTTCTTTTTTATTTTTTATTTTAAACGTAAACCAAGCCAACCCAAGGGTATTGACCATACTAGCATCACAATGAGTTATATCTTATAGAAATTTAAGAAGATAGAAAAAGGAAAAGTGAGAGAGTTCCTATCAAGATTTTGTATCTCTAAAATTCTTGAAGAAATATTTTATAAAGTGAGATCCCATTTTGGGTAAGTTTACATTTGTTTTCAGCCAAGGATGACAGATAGATATAGGGATATGATCTTTTTACATGTTCAGGGTTTCAAAATACTCCCATGTTAGTGAATTACCTTAAATGTCGAAAATTCTGCTGGACTAAGATTATGAAGGACCTGTAATGCTCGGTTTTCACCTTTCTCTTATATAAAACCCAATTCACATTCACATATCTCTTTAATCCTCTCTTTCCCCCAAAACCCATGATTTCTAAAAAATTCAAACCCTATTTCCAACCCATATTAAATCAAGTAACGAATATAGTGGAAGTTAAAATTTTTTTGTCTACCAATCACTTATGTTACTCAATGGGGACAAAGATTTTGGTCCAAATCAATAGGGTGGATGGGGTTGGGTGTGTTCAAAGAAAGAAAAGAGAGAGGGAGAAAATTGTAGACAACAAGATAAAAAAGAAAAAAGAAAGAGAGGGAAACCAATTCTATACGAAATTAGATGTTGAAAATCTATCTATGAACAGTTTGAATAGTCATCCCTCCGTTTATCCAAAATGATATTAAACTATACAAAATTATCGCAAATTCCCTTTTCAATTTAGATGTATAAAGAAAAAAGAAAAGGGAAGAACTAATTCATTGAATGTATACTATAAAGTAATCTCAGAGACAAGTCTTGTGGAAGCTATGCAAAGTTCTAGATTAGAAAATGATATTCAAAAGCATTTCCAGTCTCCATACCTGCCAGACATAAAAAACGGCGTCATGCTGTCCACGGCTAGCTGCTATTATTCGCTGTTTCAGTCTTTTAAGAGATGGGAGAACTTCAAATGCTGGTGCTTCTGTGGAAAACACAAATATAAACATGTAAAGGTGACGGACAGGACGGAAGATAGAATTGTGGCAGTTCCATAATAGTGACCTGTTATCTCCAACTATAAGTCATCCTAGGATGGATATACGAGCAAAAATTCCAACAGAACAGCGCCTCAATGTGAATCTGGCCCAAATCACAATTCATCGATTTACAATAGCACCGACAACAGAAGCATTGGTCTGATGCACGATGTCTGTGAAATCATAGTGTTCTTCAATATTTCACAGTTTCTTTTAAAATTGGATTGATGGATTAAAAAACAAGAGTATACAGTAAGATATATACTAATTAAAAATAAAAAAAGAAGTAACAACTTTGAAACTGATGTTCACACAGGAGAGGAAATGACCCTTTACACCAGGCCAATCGATCAGAACCAACCAAACAACCTATGCACCAATTCCAACCTAATAGGACCGGGGCAGTAGTATAGATAGATTGCTAAGTTTGAAAAAGAAGCAAACAACCAATGAAGAAAAACACATTGAGTCATCTCTAAAAATTAGTACCCAGATCGTTGATACAAACATCTTGAGACAACCCATTCCTTGAAATCTGCTCGAGCAATGTTAAAGGATCAATCTTACTGGTTTGCTCAAGTCGAAGACGCTGCAGAATCAATACTTTTCTTATCAATGACATATTATACCAAAACAAAATAGTTCACAGTCATTCAATTTATAAATAGAGTAAAATAAAATAAAATAAAATAAAATGCATTACCTTGTACACTTCACCTGTGGGACACGCCTCCTTGGGCTTTATTCATATAAGCTGCTCAATGGGAGAAAAAGAAAGGAATATCCGAACCAATCTCACTCGACCATTCTTGAAGTTCCTTCTCTGTGGCAACAGAACCATTGAATTGATTTGCAGCCCAAAGTGCAGTGGCTGGATTACTGCTTCCACCACCAAGTCCTGCCCCACTAGGCACCCTTTTATCAAGATGAATCTGCACACAAGTTTCAGAATATTCACTAGAAAAACTTTGAAACATTTAATTTGAGGGTGGAAAGGGGTTGGGGTGCTAGATATTAAGTTTTATAGAAATTCAAAATTTTAATCAACATCAATTTGTACCCGAAAGAAATTTTCACTGCCTTTCTTCTTCCTGTAGAGGTTAAGGGCCTTAATTATGTGCCAAAGCAAAGTTTCAAAAACGTTACATGACACAAAGAAGAAGAGATCAAATAAATAAAGAAAGGAAAAGAGTTAAACCTTGCCAAATTATTATCATCAAGAGGCATCCCTGACACATTGGTTGACAAACGATCTCAGTCTTCAACGGTGACAAAGAAAACTTAATTGTATCACCTAAACTAATTACCTATAGGCTATAGCCACAAAAAGGGGTCAAAATATGAGAATGCTAATTAAACATTAACAATACAACAAAATTAAAACTAATTACTATTACTGTTTTCACATCTCACATGAAAGAGAGAAACTAAATCATGAAACCCATCTTCTCTCTTGCTTGTAATTCTCAAAAAAAAAAAAAAAAACATTAATCTGCACCACCACATAATAAGCTATCCAAGTCGAGCATGAATATGGGAAAAAAATAAAATAAAATAAAATAAAACACAGATGACATTTAAAGCAATAAATAATAAGCTTGCAAGGTGAGAACAAAGTGAGGCTTGAAAGAGGAGCTACCCTGTCTACTTCATCTGCCAACTTATTTAACCTTTCATCACGATCATACACTATCTGAAATATTCCACCACCAACACAAAAAATTAAAAATTAAAAAAAAAAGCAAAAACAAAAAATTAATTAAAACAAATAAAATAACATGAAGCTGAAGTAGAACTAGAACCTCGACTTGTTTTCGGGTACATTTGATGAGTTGGGTCCTCCTAAAATGAACTTTTGGTTTGAAAGAAGAGAGGAACCCATTGAAGAAAGCAAAAAAAGCAACAACAAAATAAAATATAAAAAATAAAAAAATCACACATGGGAATCGATTTTCTTCCTCGGCGTCACGAATGTGTTCTACTGCTCTGTAAATTTACATGTTTTTTGGGCAAAAACCAAAAAAAAAAAAAAAATTAAAATTATAATAAACCCAAATTATCACACAACGACTACGGCTCACTTTGTTTTTGTGATTAAAAAGTAGGTGGAGAAATTGTGATTTATAAATAATATTTTAAGTATTGTTTGATATTGTTTATTTATAAATGGTGTTATCTAATTTTATTTTATTTTTAAAAATGTGATTTTTTTTCTAAATTTTTGGTGATGAGTAAAAGATAAAAATTTATTATAATATAGAATTTGAGAATAAGTCCGATAAAGTTCATATACAAGGCCAAATAAGATTAGTCACAAGCTGACCGGTGCATTCATACGCGTATAACGTAAGCGCACGTGTCGTTCAAGTAGTATAAAAATATCGATCTCACGAGGACTTAATTCCTACTGTTGTTATTAATTATCGAAACTACTTATTTACAGATATCTAATTATAGGGAGAAGAGAATTGATTATTTTGGTTAGTTGAATGTGGATTTGCTAATTAAAATAAAAACAGACTCAAAAGAAATATTAAGGAAAATAAAAGAAAAGACTCAAAGATCTAGGGTCGTGACTCCACACAATATTATTAAAAAGATGAATTGATTCTCTTGTTTATGTGTAATAAATTAGTTTTGCTAACCTGGAACACGAAAATATGCAAAAACATATGTCGATGGTCAGACGTAAATATCCAGTATCCAATTGAACCATATGTCTATGTCAACCAAATTACCTGGATTCATTAAGGTCAAGTTCCAATTATGGTTACCCCCGCCCGACAGGTATATGTCTATCCTGTAAGAAAATCTATTAAAGGGTTATCTATCCTCAAGGAATATCGTGGGCTATTGAATCTAATGCTGAAACTTAAAATCTCTATGTCTAGTTCATTTTAAGTTTACCACATCAATCTTATTGGTGATCAGACAACAAGACGCATTAAGCTTAAGACTCAATAAACAAACTAAAGAATTACCCATAAAAAGAAAATCAATTATTAAGTGTGGATATTGTGTTTCATCACTTCCCTAGAATAAAAATAAAATGCTGGGGTTCGGGATCCACTTTTACTATTTCTAATTTAGAAATCTCCCTTATTATAATATAGAATTTATCTGTGATATTACCGACCAACCATATAGGTGGTATTCCTCATTAAGTCAAATTAAGTCCGACCAGCCATAAAGGCAGTATTATTATTTGTCCATAAACCAGCCATGTAGGCGGTAATTATCTGTCATCTAAAGACCAGTCATATAGGCGGTGTTATGTCAAATAAATAAAACCAGCCATTAAGACGGTAATTCTTTTAAATTAAATTATAATTTCTATATTATAATTTAGGGAGATTAATCTAAATTAAAATAATAAAAGCTTCACACTTCCCCAGCAGAAATCTAACTACTACACATAAAAGAAAAGAGAATAAGAAGAACTATTATTATTACTGAAAATTAAAATACATAAATTATTTATATATACAAAAACTAGATGCAATCCTCTAAAAACAGGGAAAAGCTCTCAAGGAAAGCACACCAAATGAAGTTCTGAATGGCTAAATTTATAGGCAAATTTTGCGTCTGGCGTCGCGACGCTGGCACGCGTTTCTGGTCAACGCGCTTTGACCACGCGGATTTCGTCGGTTGAATCAAGTGATGACTCGTGGCACGCGGTGAAGTGGTGCAATGGGAGGCTGACACGTGGCACATGATGATTGGTGGATGATTCGGTCCTATGAGAAGCTGACACGTGGCACGCGTTAAGGTTTGGTCCAATGAGAGCTTCACACGTGGCAAAATGTGATTCGCCGAATATTTGGTCCAATGAGAAGGCGACACGTGGCACGCGCATGGTTTGGTCCAATAGGATTGTGACACGTGGCACGACGCACGTTAGCAAGATCTGGCGCATGTTATCAAGTCAAACCAACCAGATTCTGACACCTGTCCACCGGCGCACGTTAGCAGGCGCAGCTCACTTTAGGCGTCGCGACGCTGAGGTCCTTGGCATCGCGACGCCGGCAAAATTACAAAAATGCATTTTTTCATTTTTTCTGTATTTTGGCCCCAAATTACTTCCAATGCTTCCCAAACTTTATTTATCTGCAAAACAACACAAAATACATCAAAACGTTCACAAAACTCGAGAAACTATATAAAATATTAGATTAAATGAGTGGGAAATAGTGATATAAATACCACTCATCACAAGCTCGAATAAAGTTCATATATTAGGTCAAGTAAACTTGAGATATTGTTGAGTAAAGTTCATGTAAGGTCAAATAAAGTTGAGATAAGACAGGTAAAGTTCATATCTAAGATCAAGTAAAATTAAGATAAGATCATGTAAAGTTCATATAGAAGGTCAAGTAAAATTGAGACAATATTGGGTAATATTCATATGTAAGTGTAGGAGCAATATGACGTCGTCGGCCATTACACTATTGGATTTATAGTTTGTAGTGAGTACAAATAGTCTCGCGGGGGGATTGACCGAAGAATAATGGAGTCGACACCCGATATGCAACACCAAAAATGATTTAAGGTCACACTACACCCATTGTAAGGTCCGATCTTTAATCCATTTGAGTTCGGAATGATCCCTTACTAATGCCAATATAATATTTACGCTCAAAGGAGGTATCCACATATCTTAAAATGCAATCACATGCAATACAATTTATAAAACACACATCATAGCAAAAACATGATAAAGTAAAATGCGAAAAATAAATAAAGTTCAAATGTGCAAATAAACAATTACAATAAAAAACCAAATTAAAAGATGTCTCAAGTGGGCTTAGCCGAACATGGTTTATGATTGGCGGGATATGTCCCAAGGCCGATCAAATATATTTGTTCACATCTAGCCGGGCTCACATGAAGTCAGGTCGGACATTCTGCATAGTCCAGAAACGCAACAACATTCATATACAATAACAAATATAATAAACATGCATTTTTGGATATATTCATAACGAAATAGTCATCCCCTAATGGTACGTGGAGTTCTATCCCGAATGTGAACATACAACCGTCCATTTGAAATCGATTATGGAACCTAAGTCCGGGTTTCCACCCTATATACCACGAGGATCATATTACCAGATATAAAACAAGTCCGATTGGACATAAAGTATGTCTAGCTAGACTTCATTTGTAGATCACACAATAAGTAGAACATGTATAAAGCAATCAAGCGCAACAACTAATCATGCATATCAATTATATCTTAGCTATTAAAATAAACACATGCATATTAATCAGTTAAAGCAACATAATAAAACAAGTAAACACGCATAAATTAATACTGACCAGTATAACATCAAAAATATCTAAGCATGTAATACTAAACAGAAAGTAGTAAGCACAACCAGATATATCTATATTCGATCGGATGTGTGTGCATGTCTGACCGGACGGGTTGTACGACCAGGCGGAGATATTGTGTCAAGACAGAAACTCCAAAACGTGTAAATATTAAGAAAAATGATGAGAATCTGCTTGGAACAAGACCAACAAACCACAAAAAGATTGTTATGCCCGTAACTGAAGCGAACCCCGAGAGAACAAAACCCATAAAAGATTATTATAAGCGCCCAGGAAAGTACAATGAGGTTTGAAGATTAGAAACTCGTGAAGAACAAAGCCTTACGAACCTCTAATTGCTTGAAACGCCACAAATGACAACAAACTCATTTGAAAAGTTTTGAAGAGAATTCACTCTTCTATGGCTAGCCATCCACGGCCTCACCACTAATGGGCCTCACGAAAATATTAATTTTTAGGATCAAACATCACTACCCATTTTATTAATGAAATGTTTGTTTAAATAGTACAATAGAAAATTTT